>CM018692.1:83165549-83275291 GCA_009363875.1 Mikania micrantha | reverse complement strand
CTCTGTAATCAATACACATTTTGAAGGATCCACCTTCTTCTGAAAACAGAACCGGAGCTCCCCACGGTGAGAAAATCGATCGAATGAATCCTTTGCCTAATAACTCTTGTAATTGATTTGGACAGTTCCTGTATTTCTGATGGTGCAAGTCTATAAGGAGACTTAGCTACAGGAACCGCTCCCAGAATTAAATCAATTCGGAACTGCACTGATCTCTCAGGTGGTAGTCCCGGTAAGTCATCCGGAAAAACGTTCGCGTAGTCTTTTACAACTGGTACGTCTTGAATCTTGATCGCTTTTTTTGTCTTTCTCTACCACATGAGCTAGGAATGCGATGCACTATTTTCTTAGGTACTTTGTAGCCTTCATGCACGATATTATCTTGACAGTGCGGCTTGCTTGATCTCCGTGAATTTCCAAGACTTGATTGTTCTCTACCGGGATACGTAGTAGTAGCATTTCGGAAAAGACGAACTCAACTCTGTTAGAGATAGCCAATCCATTCCGACGATGATATCGAAACTGCCCAGTTCCATCGGTATCAAATCGATGGAAAATGTTGTGATCGTCCAAGTGTTAGTGGGCAATTCCTGACTATTGTGTCAACTGTTATCTGTTTGTCATTTTGCTATCTCAAGTGTAAGGGGAGTCTAAAGATTCCTCAACATGATTAAGATGGCATTCAAAGTCGGATGAGATAAACTCTGATCTGCACCAGTGTCAAATAATATGGATGCATAAAAGTCAGATTGGAGAAATGTACACGTGACCACATTCGGGTCTTGCGAGCAGCAGCTGCTCCAATTTGAAAGGCTCGTCCTCTAGCCACTTAGGCCTTTGTTGATTCTTCCGGACAATCCCGAGAAAGTGACCAGGTTGCCACAGTTGTAGCAAGACCTGTTATCCGCAACAGCAGCAGTAGCTGCGTTGTTTCTGTTCTGGTTCCCCGTGCCCTTGCAGTTCTTGGCCGAATGACCAACTTCCGCAGTTTTTGCATTGTCGGCACTAGGAGGAAGTTGATAGATGATGATCTGACAGCTGTTGCAAAAGGGTGTTGTGCCAGTGTAAGGCCGCTTGATCTGTAGCGGTGGTGGGGGTTCGCCATTGGTGTTTGGGTGGTCGCAGAAAAGTTCTTGACCACCTTTGTTTCTTAGCCGGGCGTTTGCCTGGCTTTCTTGAAGTTCCAACCTTTGCTGATTCAACTTCCTTTTTCAAAGCCTGGGGGCAACCATCACATCTATCAAAGTTGCTGACAAGAAAGTAACAGCCATCTCCATAGTAAGTAGGGTGGGCAGAAATCACGTGCCCTTGGATACAAGAAGGTAGTCCACCGACATGCGCGCGATCTTTTCTCCAGTGTTGGCACTATGTCCGGTGCCAATGTAGCTAACTCGTGAAAACGTGGTGTGCGTAGGCCAGATGCCCAACACCAATCATGACAAGGTTGAGTAGCTTGGTTTCAACCTTCTTGGTTCATTCCTCAGGCAAACTCTGCCCTCAACATCAAAGCCTTGAAGTCATCCCAAGGAATCCACAATGCCCATCTCTGCCCCGCGGGTCTGTACTGAGCGTTCCACCAAGTTAACGCTCGTTTTGTTGAATGAGCCAGCAGCATACCTCACTCTATGCTGATCAGGGACAGCCACTGATGTCTAGAGTTGTCTCCATCTTTTCGATCCATTAGATCAATCTGACGTCACCCTCACTGCCACTGAAGCTCGGTGGCTTGCATGCAACAAAGTTCTTGCAGGAGTAGTCATGTTGGTGTCTAGTGTTACCACTGCCTTCACCAGATGAGTTGGCAATGTTGTTACTGTTATTGCTGTTGATTCTGTTCATCATATCGGGAATCACATCCTCAGCTGACTGGTCCGCAGTGTGTGGCTAGTGCAATTGTAGCATGATCAAACTCGTGGTTGGGTGGTGGCGAGGAGGGTGGTGGAGGAGAGTCAGGTGCTGTCGGTGTTGAGGAGTGTGGAGCTGAATCTAGTTCGGTGGCAGTGGCAGTGTTAAGCTGGTGTGGTGGTCTCTTGGCGGCATTTGATCATCACCGAAAAGAGAATCGGTTAGTGCATTGATCGGATGCAGAAGAAACATGCATATTGAATCTTATGTTATATGTTCTCTACATGAGGGTCCTTAGGTTATAGTCCAGGCCAAAGTTTAAGTAATATGACCTATATCTCTATAACCATGGCTCTGATACCAATCTGTCACACCCCGAGCTGGCGGGCTGGATCGACTTTCCCGTCGGGCGGAAGGTTCTCGGGCGTGATATCGTTTGATAATCAAAATGATCAAATTTTTTACATAGCACATGAGATATAATTGAGAAATTCTAACATGAAAATGATATAGAATGCAAAGTTTAATTATAATGTTTCGTTCCTAATTTAACCAAGTAAATCTATCGAAAAGAATCAATGAGTTTCTATCTTGTAACTGTTACAAGATCTACAAAAGATGATTCATTCGTTTGTCATTCAAAGTAATGCCCGACACAAAATGAAGCTAGGTCTTCTAAAAGTCTACTAGCTTTTCCTGATGTCTGGTGACTAAACCTGTTCATCACCTGAGAAAAAATGCATTTAAACAAAGTCAACACTAGGTTGGTGAGTTCATAAGTTTAGTAATTGAAAACTTTGATTTGTTATCATACACAATCACAATGTCATACATGAGTCTTGTTAATGTTTGATTCATCCGTCTCACACAATGGCCTCTCCATAGTTATATTGACAAGTACTATTTCATCCCATCAAGCATGCTTATATATAGGGCATACGAAAAGGTCGAGGCCTACAACCCGCCCAACGCCATCCCACCACACGCTAATAGAACTCCACACTACTTGCAATACAACTATAGATATCCATTTACATCTCACATGTGTTCAACCCGTTTGAAATTCACCCATAGATCATGTTATATGTAGAATAATATGGTAGAGGGATTTAGTTATCAAAACCGAGGTGTTGATAAACCCTCAATGTTTTAAGGAAATAGATAGTTTAATCTTATCCTTGTTATTATTCTCTCGCTTGTGGGGTTAATTGTTAGTTACTACTAATTTAGAAGTTGTTAGGTATAACCACCAGTTAATATCTGTTCTCCACTTCGAGTGCATAAAGCCTAAAAGGAATCCATTGTGATCCTCACGTAAACAGATCACAATGCATCCGATTACCTCTACCACTTTCTTGTTCTCATAGACTTCAATGAAACTACTACCAATAATGTGACATGAGAGAAAATCAATTCCTCAGTCTACTAGTCAATAGAATCGAAGGATTAATTACAATTATCACTGTATATTAATATCACCATGTGTCGCTTACCAGACCTGACTGTTATCGCCCTGTCACCGGTCATACGTTACGGCCAAATGATAAATACGATCAACATACCGACCCTACCTGTCGGAGGTTTGTCAAACCTATGGTACCACTATGCTATCGTCGGTTTAGTCACGTCAAACTAACTGGTAAACGATTCTTTGTGGGACTTACAATGTTAAACTGAATATATGAACACATGATAGTTGTTGATATAATACGGATAGTTTAATCGTAATCAATTATGTTGTGTTCACCAATGCTGTTTGTTCTCAGTATCGTGTATTCTCGTTGTTTTTAACAAAGTTATATAAGAACTAGTCTTATTATACAATGTAGTATGTGTAT
The DNA here is from genome assembly GCA_009363875.1 of Mikania micrantha. Lineage (NCBI taxonomy): Eukaryota > Viridiplantae > Streptophyta > Magnoliopsida > Asterales > Asteraceae > Mikania > Mikania micrantha. The sequence continues at coordinate 83,271,608 of CM018692.1, read as the reverse complement.
GAATGATGTTGTTATCATGAAGTACATTATATGATTATCATTCTTGTTGTTCCATAGTTTCACCTTCTTGCCACTACAGTGTTATAAGAACTAGTCTTACTACAATTAGTTAGCTCAAGTGGTGGATGGTGTCATGAAGTCATGTGAACATGATCATCACTCATGTTCTCATTGATGTTGTTTCATGTTATCTCAGTTTGCACCAAGTTATAAGTATAGTGTTATAAGAACTAGTCTTAATACACTAAGCTAACTCTGGTGGTGAATGATATTGTGAAGATATGTTATCTTCATATCATTCTTGTTTGTTGTTGTTATTGTCTGTAACACCCCGACCAATGGCGGAAACATCGGGGTGCCACGAAGTGTAGGTTGTTCATAACACAAGGTATAAAGTTGTAAATATATCATACATAAATTCATACATTTATTACATTGCTTCAAATGATCAAACCCTAACTGATACATTCTTTCAATTATAATACATTGAATACAAATTGAATGTGAGCTAATCCAGGCTCGTTAATATAGGTAATTTGTTATTTCCACCTGAAACATGTTAAAATCAAGTGTCAACTACGAATAGTTGGTGAGTCTCATAGGTTTAATCATATAATAAAATAGTTTAATAATAAGTTAACATATGTGAATACCCAAGCACCAAATGCACAAAGATTGTCGATGAACAAACAATTGATCAGATAGTTAAGTTTGACCAATAGGGAACAATCACCGCGAGTTTTCCCTCACAGGGAAAACCCATCCTGGGTGGGGTGGTCAATCCAATGGATCCATTATTGCTACCAATAGATAAGTTGTGATCAATGCAATGCTCAATAGATAAGTTCAAAAGAAGTTCAATAGATAAGTTCAAACAACTAAGGCCATTTAAGCTAAGTTCATATGGTTAAGTTCAAAATAACATGTTTCACCCCAAAAAGTTAAATAAAAAAGTAAAAAAAAGAGGGGCTATGAAGACTCACCTTGTGATGAGTTTGAAAACTTTGTAATAGAAATCAAATAGTAGCTCAAGTTGTCCCACAAGTTCAATATCAACCTAAATAGTCCATTAGGCATATAATGTAACTTAACTATGCCATTATATGAATTTATCTAAGGTCTAATCGGATCTACTGTTTCGATTTGTTTTGAATTGTTATCTCTTAATATTCATTAAATAGTAGTGAGATTTACAAGTTTAAACCATTCATAAAACATAATTTAAAAGGTTTTTTTGTCTAATCAAAATATTAAAACACTAGTTTTATCTTTTAAATTTCAAATAATATTAAATATTTGCAAAGGAATTTATTACATAATATGTCGAAGTATAAATTTATATGTATATATGTATTATATATAATATATGTTTATAAGCAAAATAGTTGAATTTATGAATTATAAATATTAAAGCTTGTTTGGATGTTAAAAAATGCAACGATTATATATTAAAATATTTTTTTTTTTATAAACACAAGTTATAAAATATTTGCTTAAAAATAATACCTTAAATCTTTTAATAAATTTTTGTTTTAGAGCATATTTTTATTCTTATTTTATACAATCATTAATTAATATTAATAATTTATAAAATTTTCAATAATTATTATTTGCTTAACTCTATTAATAGTAACATTCTAAGATTAAAAATTTATTAAAATTGCTAATAATCTTTTTGTAGAAATGATTATTTATGTATTCTTATTAAAATGATAGGACTTTAATAAAAAAGAATTTTCTGTAAAAACAGAAATTAAAATGGAGTTTTTAATTAAAAGTTATATAAAAAAATGAAAAGAAATGGTCCAAAACGGGTTGAACCGCATTCGAACCCTTGACCAGCAGTATCAAACCCATAAGCTTTAACCATTAGAACAAGGCCCTGAGCCGTGAAAGATAACCGGTTTTATTAGTTTTAATCTCCTGATGCGGGTTCCCAATCAGATTCAAATAGAAGAAACGAAAGCTAGTTCTTCTTAGGTTTAAATCGATCGGTATGGAATCTGATTGTGTAAACAACCATAGGGCTATTGATCACGGTCCCAAAAACGATTCGATTGACATAAGAAACACTTACTTGATGTTAAGGATGAGTGAGTTTCGACTGAGGAAGAAGTGGATGAGCGAACCGAGAGCTTTTGATTTTGATTCTTATTAGTTCGAGCTTTTGTGTTTGTTTTAGGTGCCCAGACAGCTTCGAGAGGTTCTTAGGATGGTTAGGGTTAGGTTAATTCGATATTTATACACGTTTAGTTTGATTGATAAACGCGTTTTTTGTTAGTAGATTTGGTAATGGTTTGATTGATTCAAACATTATTTCGATTAATTGTTGATTGAGGATGATTTAGAGTCTCTTAAAACCTTGCCATAATCGAGTTTGATGAGCTGTAATTGATTGGAATTCGACTGAATTAGAACGGGTCGAAATGATGGGTATGGGTCGGATAGGGGCTGAAAACGGGGAGAGAGAGAGAGAGAGATAGACTTTAGGTTTTTGGCACTTTAGATCCTCCTTGTTTCTTTTCTTCTAATATTAGTTTCAAAATTGGCAAAATAAGTCCCTCAACCTCATTTTTAATTAGTTTGAGTTTATTTAATTATGATTAAAGTATATTAAAAAAATTATAAATGTTTTATTGATTTAAATAAAATGTTTTTGTGATAAATTTTAATACAAATTATTTATTTATTTATAATAAATTTCAAAATTTTATTGAAAAAAAAAACTTATCATTATAAACAATAGTTAAATTTAAAAATAAAAGAGGAGTTTCTTTTTTTTTCTTTGACTTGTATAATTATGAATATATTTTACACATATAATTGTATATTAATTATGTTAAAGTTGCTTTTATCATATAATATATATATATATATAATCTGTGTGTGTGGTGTGTAGGTCCTTAAACAGATTAAGATCAAAACTTTATCTTCATAAACATCATCGTTGATGTCTAACGAGTGCGGAATCCAGGTTAGAATCAAGAAAGCAATAAGAGAAAATGCAAACTTTTATAAAATCTGAAAAGTTCGAGTACAAGTGCCTCAATACGTCTAGAGAGCAAATGCCTCGGGATTCCAACCTAAACATGTACAAAATAGTCTCTATTTATACTAGGCCTAGGAGTACACGAAATCTATTACAAAAGTTCGAGTACACGATCAGTTCGTGTACTCGAAATATTGTACACGAAATATCATCAAAAATCTGATCTTTGACTCTTCCGAGTTGACTTTGTCAGTCTTCATCGTTTAGCGGGCTCTACAAACTCCCCCTAGACTGGCAAAGTCATCCTATCGGAAGAGTAACATTGTGTGGCCCTGCTCCAGCATACAGCTTTAGCTCCATGGCATATGCAACGACTCGAGTAAAAGGCTTCGCCTGTTCGTCATTTCCCGAATGTACCCGAATGGGAGATTCGTGCAACTTCATCATATCTTCTTACCATACTTCAGAAGATCCATAGGATCAAGAATGATATCAACATCATTAATATCATCCTTATTCCTAAGAATAACTGCAGCAAGGTTCAGACTATCAAAATACCAGGAAGAAAGTAGCCAAAGAGTTATCAGGAACTCTTGGCGAAACCGATACTGCTTGCTCAACGTGAGGAGGAGGGTACTTGTAGTAGACCCATGGTTTCTTTGTCTTCGGATCGATAATGCAAGAAGAAACAAACCGTCTCCCTTTGCCGTGCGCATGGTTGGGAAGTCCTTCTCACATTGACTCCTGATAAACTTTGCAAATAAATCAGCCTGAGAATCTTTGGAGGGATTGAGGAACATAGCTTTGTCAATGCTTCTAATGTCGACCTTAGGCAAGGAACAAAAATCTCTTGGCTTCTTGTAGAATTCGACCTTACCGCTCATTCTTTTCACCAAGTAGATGTCTCTGACTTTGTCATACATCCAGCAGCATATGTTTGACCTGTCGTTACGAACAGCGAACAGGTTTCTATCGTCTGATATGAATGTATGCTCTGGATGTTTGTCTCCCATCTCTTTGAACCATGTAGCTTTATCAACAGGAGGAGAGGGTGTCCAATCCTTCTTCCTGTCAAACCAGCTATTAATCACTTCGCGCAGAGAGGTGATTTCCTTGCCCAATGCATCAATATATTTGTGGGCATACAAATAATCGATATATGGATCCGATGACACATTGCCAAGTATGATGTTCTCTGGTTCTTCCTCTACAGATGCCCCTGCAGAAGACTTGGCTTGATCCTCTGTTGGTTCGCCGGGTGGCTCAAAATCAAAGTCATCAGGAAGATCATCAAATATACTTTCAAGCCCGGCGCCTGAAGTCTCATTTGGCTGAACACAGTCTCCGAACAGGATGTCATCTGGAATATCTCCAAATAGGTCATCATATAAACCAGATGGCTTCTCGGATGAGGATGGATTCCAGAGTCTCCTCCCTGATCTTTGTCATCAGAGGGTCCTTGATCTTTATCTTTGTCATGCTCATCCTTATCATCTCCTTTATCATCCTTTTCATCTTTGTCCTCTTTCTGGCTCTGTTCATCACCTCCATCTAAATCATCATCATCGTCACTGTCATCACTGAAATCCAACACTTCGTCCTCAGACTCGGAGACTTCTTCTCCTTTGAGTCGCTTAATGTCTTTCTTCATCTTGTGGTTCTCCTAGAAGAAGAAATTGGATGAACTTCTCGTGAGCTTTGATCTTTCCTCTACATTTGTTCAGATGGGCGCAGATCTTGATCTTTCCTTCACGCAAATTCTTGATCATGCCATCCTTGATCTCAGCATCTTTCTCAAGCTGAAATACTCGATCCTGCAGCTCCACAATATCTACAGGCACGTGTTTGGGTTCATATGATGAGTCAGCGTTCAGAGGAGATTTTCCTTTGTCGCTTCCGGAGTGGGGTGGAGGTGATAGGGTCTTGGTGTGTGGAAGGGTTGTGGTGGATGGACGAGGAGTGGGGAGTCTGATGACGAGCTTAGGTTTGGTTGGTTTGGGTTTAGAGATTGAAGGCTTAGAAGGTGGAGGTGGTGGAGGTGGTTGAGTATCATGTGGAGGTGAAAGTGGTTTTGTAACGGGAGGTGGTGAAGGTGGTTGTGTAAATGTAGGAGGTGGTGAGAGTGGCTTGGTCGTTGTAGGTGGCTTGGGAAGTGTAGATGGTTGAGGTTTAGTAGGCGGAGGTGGTTGTGGTTTAGTAGGTGGAGGTGGTTGTGTAGGTAACGGTTGTTGTGGTTGGGTAGGTGCCTGAGACATAATGGAAGCAGCAGATGAGAAAGATAAGCTCGAGAACATCTTTTGCAGTCGTGGATCCCTTTTTCTCTTGGCCATTGTCTTTTGCCTCTTCTTCTTTGGCGAAGACTCAGGAGTTGGAGTGTAGTCGGCATCTTGAGCTTCTTCCCTTTCTTGCCTTGTGGGAGGTGGCCTCTCTGGGATGAAATCCTCACTTGATGAAGAGGCAGGCTCAGCCCTTGAACTTGTCGCTTGGGTGTCGTGCTCGTCAGCGACAACGGCAATAGGGGTGCCTTGATCTTCCACAACATTGTCTTCCCCCACAAATCGTCCGAACTTGATCAGAGGCCTTTGACCAACATATTGCTTCTTCCCTCGCTTGTTCATCTTCATATAGCCAAAGATGTCATCACGCATCCTTTTGATTCCCAGAGTGCCGACAGTGGGAACCAGATCCTGGTGCATTTTGTTGATGACGATCTGTATGAAGCGAGGAAATGCCAGAAACCTCTCCTTTCTCTTTCCAATGATGTTGGCATACATGTCAAGAAATATCATTCTTGAAAAGTTGAAATCCATTCCCAGAGCCAGAGCTGTCAAACAAGAGCTTAGTGTCTGATTCAGCACATCATACCCGCCTTTCCTTCCGGACAGACACTGTGTGACAACGTGAGCCAGATATCTCCAGTAAGGATGGAGAAGTTTCTTCTCGGTAGGAGGATAAGCACCCTCGTGTCCCATCTGGAAGATAGTACGGTTGACCAACTCTTGGTCCAACTCAACCGGATCTGTATCCTTGTCTCCAAATTGCAGACATTCTCGCAGGATCTGCTCTGTGATGGTGATTGACTTCCCTTGAATCTTCCCAACAATACTGATGTCTCCATTACTGTTAGTGTGCTCAGTAATGGTGCTCCAAAAGCTCTCAATATAATCAGAAAAGATGGTAGGATGCTCCATGATAGCATAGTTTACTGGAGACAAAATCAGACCATCGACCATGCTCTTGAACTCTGAATGTTTTTGCGGTGGATCTCTGAGGTACGCTGACATGTTGTGATCAGGTACGAATCGTAGGTCTGCCATCTGAAAAGGAAACTGATTAAGTTAGTTTAACTTCAAGAAAAATTTTCTAAGTCTCGATGTACACGAAGACCATAGTGTACACGAACTATGATTTGTTAAAAATTTCTAAGTTTTGAGTATACGAAAGTCAAGATGTACATGAAATACTTGATGTACACGAAATGTGATGTGTACACGAAGTATAACATGTACACGAACTTCAGGTTGTACACGAAATCCAGACTGTACACGAAAATCATGTACTCGAAAGTTCTTATTTTCGTGTACTCAAGATTCCTTGAAAGGTTTAACATTTTGGCTCCTTAGAATTTCTAATCAGGTTCAATATACTCGGAATTGAGAGGCGAATAACATATTTACAGATTGCCTTCCAATTTCAAGTATTTCTTGGTCAATTTGACCAAAAACTTCTTGTATTCGAAATTTGCGTACTCGAAAATCAATTTGACCATAACTTTCGAATGCACGGTCAAAATTTGATAAAATTCTATACCTAGGGTCGCCTAATGATGATCTATAAGATGGCCGGAGTAGAATTTCGAAATCTGGTCTAGAAATCGAGATCGCCTCAAAGCAAAAATTATGTACTCGGATTGTGGTATTCGAAATTAAATATCGGTGGACTATTTATAGGGTCACTTCGAATACACAGTTTCGTGTACACAATTTCGAGTACAAGCACTTAGTTAATTTTCGATTTAAAAAATTCTAACTTTTCTAAAATAAAATAAAATAAAATAAAATAAAATAAACTTTGAACAAGTTTAAAGTTTAGTCGGTTCAAATTTTGTGGGATCAAATCTGTTATCAAAATTTTAACCATCTTAGTTAATTTCTCAGCGAAGCACAACCTTTAAATAGTTGTTCCCTACCAATGATTTCCACTCGTTAATCCATCTCTTAAAAAATCAGTTATATGATCAAATTTTTCTGAAAATATCTTATGGGAAATTTGTGATCAATTAGATTGTAAGAGTAGATTAATATGCAACCTATCAGTCTTGTTAAATCCTTTGTTTTAAACTCTGATTGTGTTTCAGCGAACTTAAAATCATTTTGACAGAGTTTTAAGATGAGAAAAGAAAAGAACAGATCCATTAGATTAGAATCAAGAACAAGAAGGGCTTCTATCATCTTGTGCTCATTGGCATCTTTTATTTTCTGATCTGCAGACACATTGGTCTTAACGTCACACATTCAGGTCTTTGCTTACGCAAAACATAGAATGCTTCAGTAGGTAGTTCCCGCTCTTTGTTTGCACAAAACATAGGAAATACCCGAGTTTTTCAAACATAATTTTAAGTTTATAGAAACACAATCTCGTTTTGATTAAAGGATTTAATCTAGAAGTCAAATAGTTGTCACACATTTCTAGTTATCTAATGATCATAATTTCACACTTATTTATCTATTTATATGTATTTTAAGTTTGATCAAGTCTGATTATTTAAGTTTTGAAAAACTTATTTCAACTTCTTAGCATAGAATAGATATTCAAGGTTGTGATTCCTTTTAAAATTATATTAAGATAGTGAAATTTTGATCCTTAGAGATTATTTCACTTCCCAATTTGATCGATTCACTTTGCTTGTCCAAATAAAATCTTTTTGTATTTTCTTAAGTTTTTGTAAAGTAAAAAGTTAAAAAAAATATTTTTGTAATTTTCTTTGAATAACACGGAGCAGAATCTCCTTTTCTTAGGATTTCAAAACTTAACTCCCCCTAAACTTATAGATTATCTTAGACTGACTCAAAGACCGAAAATCTTTTTGTTGTTTTTAATTTTGACTCAAAAAACGAAAAAATCTTTTTGTTGTTTTGTAAATTTTCTCCCCCTAAATTTGTGAACTGAGCAAGACACAAATTTTAATTGATTTACAAAAATGCTTTCAACTAAAGCTTATTAGTTTGAGAGAGGCAAGCAAGTGATGGTAGCGTGCTGTATCGAACGGTTTTGTGAAAAGGTCTGCTAGAATGTCATCAGTATGGACCTTTTCAAGATATTTCAGCTTTCGTTCGAAACATTCACGGATGAAGTGAATCCGGATATCAATATGTTTAGTTTTGGAATGTTGTACCGGATTCTTGACGATCTGTAGGGCTGCTTCATTGTCACAAAAAATAGGAGAGTCAAGAAAATTCAAACCGTAATCGAGGAGCTGTTGTTGCATCCATATAACCTGAGAACAGCAACTGGAGGCAGCAACATACTCAGCTTCAGCAGTCGAAGTAGATACAGTCGTTTGTTTCTTGCATTGCCATGAGACAAGGCGATCTCCCAGGTACTGACACCCACCAGTGGTTGACTTCCTATCCAGGTTACATCCACCAAAGTCACTGTCTGAGTATGCAAATAATTGAAACTCAGAGTTCTTTGGGTACCAAAGACAAAGTTTAGGCTTCCCGACTAGGTACCGAAAGATTCTCTTGACAGCTATGAGGTGAGATGCTTTTGGATTTGCCTGATATCTGGCACACTGACATACTGAGAACATAATGTCTGGACGACTAACAGTTAGATACATCAGAGAACCAATCATTGAGCGATAGAGGTGCTGATCAACATCTTCACCTTCCGAATCCGAAGTCAGGATAGGACGAGCAGCCATAGGAGTGGATGCCGGTTTTGACTCCATCATTTTGAACTTGTTCAAAATGTCCGTGACATATTTTCCTTGATGAATTAGCACGCCCTTAGAATCTTGCTTCACCTGCAGACCCAGAAAGAAGGTCATTTCGCCCATCGCACTCATTTCAAATTTCTTTTTCATCACCCCTTCAAATTCCTTGCACAACGCTGAGCTGGTGGAGCCAAATATGATGTCATCCACATAGATTTGAACGAGAATTAAATCATTCTTATCTTTGCGAACGAACAAAGTCTGATCAATAGCTCCACGGGTATATCCATTTGCGAGCAGGTGATCAGTAAGCGTAGCATACCATGCTCGCGGTGCTTGATGAAGGCCGTAAAGAGCTTTGTCTAACTTGTAGACATGCTCTGGATACTGAGAATCTTCAAAACCAGGGGGTTGGCACACATAGATTTCTTCCTTTACCTTTCCGTATAAGAAAGCTGTCTTCACATCCATCTGATATACCGTGAAGTTCATATAGGAGGCGTAAGCCAAGAAAATTCGAATGGCTTCAAGTCGTGCAACTGGCGCAAAGACTTCCTCATAATCTATCCCCTCTTGTTGATAAAAGCCTTGAACCACCAACCTTGCTTTGTTTCGGATAATGACTCCAGAGTCATCTCTTTTATTTCTGAAAACCCATCTGGTTCCTATAGGCAGTTTTCCTTTGGGCAGGGGAACCAGATTCCATACTTTAAGTTTCTGAAACTGCATCAGTTCTTCCTGCATTGCTTCAACCCAGCTGGACTCTTTGAGAGCCATTTTAACATTCTTGGGCTCAACCTGCGAGATAAAACAAGAATATAAACATGAATTAATTGGACCTGATTGACTTCTGGTAGTCGTCTCTTCAGGCAAGAGGTTCTGAGCTGTAATGGTTCTGCTTCGAGTGAGAACACCTTCCGAGAGAGGTCCAATAATATTTTCAACTGGATGATTTTTGTTTATACTGAGTGTTGGCACTTCTTCCACAGCTAGATTGTCTAGCAAGTTGCTGAGATTATTCACTTGATCTATACTTGAGGAAGAAATGTTGTCGGTATGAGCATTTTCACTTGACTCAGTTCCTTGATCCACACAATGTTCCTCAGGAATGTTATCTGAGAACAATGGATTATCAAAGGTCTGGTGGGAGGAAGATGAGATTTGATCAGCTTCTGGAAGTGGTTGAACAGACTGAGAAGTGTCTGGTTCTGATGGGAGAACTTCTTGTACTGGGGTCGGCTGAGCTGGAGGGTCACGATTGTACATGCCAGGAGGATCAACTGTCAAAAGATTAGGATCACATGGAACATAGTCAACTCTATAGTCCACATCATCACCTTTGTAGAAATCATTGGCTTGCTCAGATGCTCCTGCATTATCAGATGGAGTGCTGAAGGGCTTAAAAGTGGAGTCATACTCAAATAGCCAGTTTGGACCAGAACCAGCATCAGTAGAGTTCATTTCTTGCCAATCTATGTAGTATGATTCCACAATCATCCGAGTTTTCTTGTTATAAACTCTGTATGCTGCCCTTTCAGACGAGTATCCCACGAAGTAACACTCATCCGCCTTATCATCAAACTTATGGTTAGGCTCTGTATGAAGAAGAGTGCAAGGACATCCGAATGACTTGAAGTGTCCAACTTTGGGCTTCTGATTGAATAGAATCTCGTAGGGAGTCTTCTGATGACGCTTGTTCAGAAGTGCTCTATTTTGAACATAGCACGCAGTGTTAACTGCTTCAGCCCAGAAAAAGATTGGTAGTTTTGATTCTGACAACATTGTTCGTGCAGCTTCTATAAGTGTTCTGTTTCTCCTTTCAGCAACTCCATTTTGCTGAGGTGTTCTGGCTGCACTGTATTGCCTAGCTATCCCTTTCTCATCACAGAAATCTATAAGAGTCTGATTTCTAAATTCAGTTCCATTATCAGTTCTAATCACCTTGACCTTTAGATTCTTCTGATTTTCAATCAAGGTAATGAACTTCTTCAAAATCTCTGGAGCTTCATCTTTCTTGGCCAGAAAGAACACCCAAGTGAATCTGGAATAATCATCTGTCACAACGAGACAATATGACTTTTTCCCAATACTCATTGCGTTAACCGGTCCGAAGAGATCCATATGAAGAAGTTGAAGAACTGAAGAGATAGAAGTGAACAATTTAGGCTTGTGAGGTCTCTTGTGTTGTTTCCCTTTGGCACAAGCGATACATTTCTCAATAGTTGAGAAATCTTTAGAAGGTAGAACGATGACGTGATCTCCCTTGGCGAGTCTGTTCAGATTCTTTAGGTTTACATGACCCAGTCGCCGATGCCATAACAGACAATCATGCTCCGACGCCTTTGAGAACAAACAAGTGTTCTCTGTAAATGAATCTGAGTTCATATTAATAATATATGCATTGTTTATCCTTGGAGTTCTTATCAGAATCCACTTCTCAGGCACTACAAAGCCAGGCTTCAGAATAAGACATTCTTTGTTTGTGAAGTGTGTGGAAAAACTCTTATCACAGATTTGAGAAACACTCAGAAGACTGTGATTGAGCTCTTCAACATAGTACACATCTTCAAAACTAAGAGTTCCATTTGTGACTGTGCCCTTCATGCTTATCCTTCCTCCCTTGTCTCCAGCAAATGACACATAGCCTCCATTGAATGGTGTAACTTCACGCAACTGAGAGAAATCCCCAGTCATATGCCGGGAACAACCACTATCTACATACCAAACATGTTTAAGCTTGCTTGGCTTTCCTTGCATAGTACACATTCAGTTAATGAGAAACAGGTACCCAAATCATAACAGATTTAGGTACTTTGGTAATAGAAGAAACTCTATCCTTGGTTTTGGGTTTGGGTCTTTCTGAATTGAGCTTAATATGTTTTGTCACGCTTCCACTGCCCTGGTCAACTAGTTTTATCTTAGTTTTGAAAATCCTTGGAGTTTGCTTATGAAAACCAGATTGTGTTTTGTTTGATTTCTTATGTCTTTTTGCAGTGGAAGGAGTCTGAGTCTGAGTCCCCTTTTTAGAGGTTGCTTTAGGCTTGGAGGATGGTACAGTCCTCACATGTTTGTTAACCGGTTTAGCCTTAGGTATGACCTTCTGATTCTTCCCATAGAAGAATTCTGTAGGTCGGTGCAGACAGGGTCTAGCAATGTGGCTTGGTTTCCCACATGCATAACAGCAGACCTTTTGGTGAAATTCAATTGGATCAAAGGGCTATACATCACAATTACTTTGACTAGAGGATGAGTTTGAAGAAATTTGTTCCAATGACCCAGTTGGAATTTAAGGTTCACAGTTAGGGTTCAACTGTGAACATTCCTCTTTAGTAACTGTGGAATGAGCCGGTGCAGTTTGTGCTGTCAAAGGAGAGAAGGTTGATTTTATAGCAAATGTTTTTTGAAAATGTTTCAACATATCATTAAGATTAATGTGAATTTCATCGAATTTTCCAACAAAGTCAGTTTTTGGAACAAAAGATGATTGTCTTGTAGATATTGAACAATCTGTGCTTCTCCCAGCACTTCTTTCTACCTTCTTCTCCTCTAAACATGCAACACTTAGTTTTTCTGCACAAACCTTAGAATCATTAGTCATAACAGGGTCAGCTGTGAGCATAACCGGTTTGGTGGGGAAATCACAAGCACGACTAGAATCCAATTCCAAGTCATCAACAGATGTGTTGATCCTTGGCATGCATGAGTAATAATGGTTAAAGGGTGGTGCACACTCTTTAAAACCAAGACCCTTATTATCCCTCTTGAATTGTATGCTTACCATGTTTTCTAAAACTTTGCTTGAATAATCAAATTGTTCACATTTTACTGAAATTTTAGAAAGTTGAGTTTTGGCTTGGTCTAACTCCAAAGTGAGTTCATCGATTTTGCGTCTAGCATCACGATAGTTGGACTCTTTATCACTTAAAAGTTCTTTTAGCCTTGCCACATCCCGACCCTCGGCTTCAAGTTTCCTTTTAAAAATTCCTTCATTTTTAAGAAATTCTGAGTTAAAGTATTTAAGTTTGTTTAATTCTTTGATTAAATATTCATTGTGTGACCTGTACTTAAATACTTTATTTATGCATGAGGTAGAGCAAAGATTTTCAGTTACCTCCTTCTGTTTGTCGTCTACCTCGGCCATGAATGCATGACTCAGAGTCAGCTCTAGTTCCTGCACCTGATCACTCCAATCATAGGAGTCAGTCTCTTGAGTCACCAGTGCTTTCGATGTGCTAGCACTTCCTCCCGTAGCTGCATTCCCTGACTTCTCTTCAGGCTTCTTTTCTCCTCCTTCCTTAGCCACCTTTGGCTGCTTACATTCCCTGGCAAAGTGACCCGGTTGGTCACAGTTGTAACATCGCAATTTTGACTTATCAAAGCCAAGCTTCTTCCCCGGAGCGTTTCCAAAGCTGTTTCTTCCATATTTCTTAATGAACTTCTTTGCTCTGAACACAGCCATTGCCATCTGCCATGAGATATCCATTTCTTCTACATCAGCTGGATTAATCTGCTCTAAGTTGTCTTGAGTGAGATTTGAGGGTGCCAATTCTCCAGCTATGAAAGCATTGTAGCTATTCATGAATCCCTTAAACAGCAGCAGATTCTCTTCACTTTCTGGATTGACTTTAGGCACTGATCCAGCTTGTCCAGATGACAGGAAGGCAGTCTCAAAAGGAACTCCATGAGATGAAGAAGGCTGATAATGCTGCATTCCTTGTGATTGAAGATTGATTGCTGACAAAAGAGCAGAGTTTTCAGAAGTAGGTGCAATTCCCATTGAGCTGGCATGATTCAGTGCTCTCTGCTTATCATCCATATCATATGAGTTGATAATTGAGATCAACTCACTCAAGGAAGTCTTGTACATGTCCTTGGTCCTTTTGATAGTTGTACAGTTAGAGTTCCAAGTGTAAGGTAGTGAATTCAGCAGCTTCTTATTCACCTCTCCCTTAGTCATCTCAATCCCAGAACTGGCCATCTCAGTCATCAGATGTGTGAATCTGTTGAGTTATGCTTCTAGAGACTCTCCTTTGATGTGATTAAACATGTTAAACCTTTGCCTGAGCATATCCTTCCGACTTTCTCGCATGTCCTCATTTCCTTCAAATCTTTCAACCAAGGCATTCCAGAGTTCCTTAGCAGTCTTGTGCTCCTTAAATCCGTGAGCAACATCAGTCGATAAGGCCATTGTAATCGAAGCATATGCCTTTTCATCCTTTTTCATCATGAGTATGTCATTGTCGGTGTACAATTCTGGATCCTTGGGAACAAGAGGACCATTGATCTCACTCTAGTATGAGGGTACATAGGGACCCTCCTCAATCGATCTCCAAAGCTTTGGATCGGTATACTTGATGAATGACTGAAATCTGAGCTTCCAATCTTGGAAGTTATCTCCTGACACGAGCCTTGGTGGCTTTGTTCCGGTGCCGATCTCATTGTCCAGATTAAGTAAGTTGGACAAATTTGTCAGATTCTTTGAAGCCATGATGAATCAGAAAATTTTCTAAGTCCAGTACACGAATTCCCTGTAGCTCCCTGTAGATACTGCTCAAAGTTAAACAGACAAATCTGTACTCGAAACTCCTTGTAATCGAAAATATCCCCGTACTCGAAAATATTCTTGTACTCGAAAATTCTCTTGTACTCGAAATCCTGTGTGTATTCGAATCTGACACTGTATTCGAAATTCTGTAGTAGAACTCCTCTTGTACTCGAAAAGTATTTATACTTCGAACACTCTAACTATACTCGAAATAGCTGAACTCGAAAATTCTGAACTCGAAAATACTTAAGAAAAATTTTATAAAAATATTTCTTAAGATTTGGAGTCCCAAATTTACACAGTAGCTAGATGAAGTAGAGAAGAATGATAAAGTATAAAACTTGCTTCAGAAAGTTGTTACCTTGATGATGAAAAGAGCACTCAAGCTCTGATACCACTTGTAGGTCCTTAAACAGATCAAGATCAAAACTTTATCTTCATAAACATCATCGTTGATGTCTAACGAGTGCGGAATCCAGGTTAGAATCAAGAAAGCAATAAGAAAAATGCAAACTTTTATAAAATCTGAAAAGTTCGAGTACAAGTGCCTCAATACGTCTAGAGAGCAAATGCCTCGGGATTCCAACCTAAACCTGTACAAAATACGTCTATTTATACTAGGCCTAGGAGTACACGAAATCTATTACAAAAGTTCGAGTACACGATCAGTTCGTGTACTCAAAATACTGTACACGAAATATCATCAAAAATCTGATCTTTGACTCTTCCGAGTTGACTTTGTCAGTCTTCATCGTTTAGCGGGCTCTACAATATGTATGTATATAAACTCGTAGGTGAATAGTTTTAAATGACTTCATATATTATTTAATAAATATAATTGTTTATTATTAATTCTTAGGATTGTTACATTGTCAGCATGTTAACCTGTGATAATCTCATTATTCGTTCATGTAAGAATAATTAAGTGTTATAAGATAAAATCTTACAACTACATTATTCTATTGTGTTGATGATTCATGAAGCTACGTTATCATGTTTCATCCTAGTTGTCTCAGTGTATTATGATCAAATAAGCGTGCATACAATGATAAGCAATAATAAGTCAAGTAATATTATCTAAATCATAGTATAATTGATATGTTGTACTAAAACCTTTAAGTAAATAAAAGATTTAGCATGTTTCTCAACCCCGAGAGTTAAAATCAATTAAGATTAGAAAAGCGGCGTATGAACTCACCTTGTAATTGTTGTGGTTAACTATGTATAAACAAGAAATGTACGTTCTCGTTCTTGTACTTGATGTTGTTTTCATGATCATGTATTGATTTCATGATGTTTGTAACTTATAAGTATAATTTATAGAGATTTATGTGCGTGTATGTGTTAGCCCTAAAGTTGACTAACACTCATGGGTCTTGATCATCATTCGGCCCTAGGTTCACTTATGACATGTGTTCA
Source organism: Mikania micrantha (assembly GCA_009363875.1). Lineage (NCBI taxonomy): Eukaryota > Viridiplantae > Streptophyta > Magnoliopsida > Asterales > Asteraceae > Mikania > Mikania micrantha. Next base: position 83,255,717 of record CM018692.1, on the reverse strand, counting down.
TGTGATACGTTTAGTTTGACTTGTTAACATATTAAGTTGTGAAAATGTGAAACCCACTATAGTTTTCTAAATACGAAATCTAGAGTTATAGTTTAATATCTCACATGTTGTTCTTTTTAAGCTTGAAACAAGTGCTACATGGTTAATAAATAGTCATGCCCCCATTTTTGTAAAAACTTAAGGTTTTAGATTTTGTGAAGTTATTTAAACCCACAATCTTCCACCTTTGTAGTATTTTTAGAAAATCCCATGCATGTCATCTATGAATTTGTTTATGACATTGTTTACATCTTGGATCAAGTGGGTCGAACCAATCAACTCTGGGCCGAACTGGGGCGTAGTAAAAGGTTTGGGCCGAAGTAAGGGATTTGGGCCGAAGCAGTCACTTGGGCCGAGTGATGGCCTAGGGTGATTGAGATGATGCTGTGGCCAAACTAGGGTGGCCGATAGAATGGGCTCAGCGAATGATCTCAGCCGTATGAATGTGGATCGGGCGAATGAGGCTCATGCTTTGGCCGAACTGATTAGCATAGGCCGAATGAAGGTGGACCCGACCGAAGGTGTTGCTTCGTGCGAAGGACCACAGGTCGCCTCTTGCGAATGAAGAGTCTGGGCTGACAGAAGTAAATCACCCGAATGGAGTTCCATTCGGCCACAGGGCTCATTCGATCGTGGGACAGCTTATTCGGCCCTGGCCATTCGTTCGGCTGGCTTCCTTCGCCCATGGTTCTCATTCGGCCAGCTGTAGGCAGCCGCCCTAGGCGTCCAGATCCAGCCCCTATCACGGCTCATGGTGGTTTTCCCCCAGTTAGGTTGTGTGAAGGATGGTTTCTGTGTGGGTAGGTTTCACAAAAGAGAAGCTTCTAACCGAGTTAGGGTAGTGGTCGAACAAGAGTGTTGAAAACCCTAGTTTTTCGTGGCTTTGAGACTCGTTTGACCTCAAAATCGGTTGATTTCTCTTCAGATCAGTTGTACTTTCAGGTAGAGGATGATTTTAGCTTCTATTTGGTACCAAGAACACGAGATTTCATCAAGAATCGAGTGAGATCTAGTGGTTTAAAGATCAAAACTTCTAGAGAGAGAGAAACCGAGATTTGAATGTAGAGAGAGAGAGAAAGAGGAGATGTAATAAATGTGGTGGTTGAACTCATTTCGGGTATTTATACCCCGAGTGAGTTCAGGTTCGTTTCGTTTGCTCGGTTTTAGAGTTCGTTGCGTTTCCGGAACGTAACGCGCGTATAGTTCGTTTTAAATAAAAGAGTTTTATTTTTAGGTTTTTAAGGTTCTAAATCCTAAATAAATGTTTTGTATTTATATTCCTTATTTTATTACCGTTTCGAAATTGTTTATTAATTTCGTTTCGTCAGATCGCGTCACCTTCGCGCGTATTCGTTCGAATCGTCACCTGAACGAACACGACGATGGTATCACTTTCTGATTCTTGTTTTCTACTTTTCAGTCATCATTTCAGAACTTTAAACTCACATATATGTTTGTGTGAATCGTCACCACACAAACACACTGTCAGTTCGTTATTCTGAAATGATACGGAACTTATGAGTTGTGTTGTATATCCTCACTGACGGACTCAACTAAACTTGCCTGTTTCCACATTGTTAACCTTGATTTCACATTGTTTTCGTACTGAGTTATCGGCCATCTGATTCCTGTCATCTATGGATACCAGATCGCAACCGATATGTTCTTGTCATTTGTTTTGTACACTGTTGTTTCTATTGATTTGTTGTACTTACAGTATTTAAGTTTTCACTTAAACACGTACAACTGTTGTTTGTTATGTCACACCCCGAGCCGGCGGGCTGGATCGACTTTCCCGTCGGGCGGAAGGTTCCCGGGGCGTGATATCGTTATGATAATCGAATGATCAGATTGTTTACATAGCACATGATAAATAAATGAGAAATGCTAACACATCAATGATATAGAATTACAAGATTAAATTACAATGTATCGTTCATAATTTAACCAGGTAAGTCTATCAAAAGAATCAATGAAACTATATCTTGTATCTGTACAAGATATACAAAAGATGATTCATTGTTTTTGTCATCAAAAGCATGCAACACAAAATGAAGCTAGGTCTTCTAAAAGTCCACTAGCTTTGTCCATATAAGTAGCTACACCTGTTCATCACCTGAGAAAACATGCATTTAAACAAAGTCAACACTAGGTTGGTCAGTTCATAAGTATGTTAATTGAAAAACTTGATTCATTCACATGCACAATCACAATGTTAATCATGTTACTTGTATGTTACTTGTTTCACCTGTTCACCCAATGGCTTCTCAATAGTTATATTCACAAGTAATATATCATCCTTGTAGTGATGCTTATATATAGGGAAATGTAAGGGAACCAAGCCCTAGCCAACATCCCACCACATCACTACTAGAACTCCACACTACTTGCAATACAACTATTTATTTCCATCTCAATTCCCACTTGTTCATCCCATTGTTTATCACATGTGATATCATGTATTGAAATACTATAATAAAGAGTTGTTATCATGAAACCAAAGTATTGATAACTCTTTTCTGTATTAAGGATATTAGATTTATTTAATCTGTTCCTTATATTGTTCTGAGTCTTGTAGGTTAACTATTGACACACTTTTAATCAATAAAAGTGTTAATTAACCCTTTGTAATGTATTCTCAATGCAACGTATAGAGCCTAAAAGGAATCCATTGTGATCCTCATGTAATCAGACTACAATGCATCCGATTTACCTCTATCCCGCCGTGTGTTCTCAATGTAGTTAACAAAGTTGAATAAGAACTTGTCTTATTATGTTATGTCAACCGATGTGAGAATGATGTTGTTATCATGAACTTACGTTATCAAGATTATCATTCTAAATGATCCATATGTTCACCATGTTGCCATTAAGCCGTGGTAAGAACTAGTCTTGCCACCTTTAATCCGCTCAGGTGGTGGATTGATAAATTCTCCATACTATCGCATAGTATGTTTTAAGTTTTAAACTAAGCGTTATAAGTACTTGACTTATCACACATAGTTAATTTTAATGTTGAATGATATTAAGAAGATGTATTATCTTCTAATCATTCATATGTTTTGTAATGTCATCATGTTTCTCTGTAAATGTTCTCAATGTTTGTCTGTGTATGAATTTCCTCAATGTTTACTCATGTAAGAATAACTAAGTGTTATAAGACAAATCTACCAACTATTTTATTCTAGGGTGTTGATGAATTATGAAATTATATTATCATATGCATCTGATTGTCCCTGTCATATCATGATCATACAAGCATGCATACAATGATAATCGATAATAAACAATTTAATATTATCTAAATCAAAGTATCAGCAATATGTTAAACATTAAACTTTTAAATAATTAAAAATTAAGCATGTTTCTCAGCCCGTTGAGTTTAAAATCAGTTGAGATTAAAGAAAATGGGCATATGAACTCACCTTGTTGTGGAAGTGGTTGACTTAGCTTAAATGAAGAATGCACGCTCTCTTGATTGCACTTGTGTTTGGTCTCACGATCCTGTATGGATTTCACGTTGTATTTAATTTATAAGTGTCGATTGTAGTTGATTTATGTGTGTGTGTTAACCCTACTTAGATGTCACCCGTGTGTCTGGTTCTGGGTCTTGGTCTTCATTTGGCCCAATTAGGTGAGGCTAATATACTTGTTGATATCCTTTTTGTTTGCAATGTGTAACATCAAGATATTAATACAATACTTTGGTTTTAAATTAAGAGTTAACAACTTCTAATTTATCTTATTGAATCTTTTGAATTTCCTTATTCTCAAACCTTGTCATTCTTGTAATAACTTAATCTCGATCAAAGATTATGGGTATGTTATCCCTTAACCATTTAATCCACCCTTTAGATGGCATTTAAACCCGTTGGGCCATTATTGGCCGAAGCAATGAATTGGGCCGGATTCAATTGATGTGGGTCGAATAGTTGGTTGGTCTTGGGCCGAAAGAATTATCTATGGGGCCTCGTATATATGTGGGCCAGCTGTTGGGCCAAGCTCGTGCCTTGTGCCAGATGAGACATCATGGCCAATTGAATTGGCTTGGGCCGAAGACACCCGTGTGTGTATGGGCTGTACGTTTGGTCCAGTAGCCAACAATTTATATAGCCGATGGGTATGTCACTAGGCTAACTGTAGATTCGGTACCCCCCCCTAATAGACCAGCGAACCTATGGGTTCAATTGAACTAAGGTTCGGCTATGTGGTTGTGTGAGCTTAGGTTTGTGAACATCATCAAGGTTCGGGTGGTTGATGAGGGTTCGGCCAAGGATTCTTGCACAGGTTCGGCTGTCATGGAGTGCAACAGGTTCGTGAGTCACAAGGGTTCGGGCAGCCGGGTTCGTCTGACTAGAAGGGTGTGTTTATGTTTGAGATTTGGCTAATAGAGGTATGGTTTGTCTAAGGTGAAGGTTCGGCTATAACCACCCTCAAGGTTCGCCGGGGAAAGAATGGTTCGTGGTGACTGAAAGGTTCGCCGGCAGGGTGATGGTTTGTTGAGCAGGGTTCGGCAATAGCAGCTCAGGGTTCGGCTGAAGGTTGGCCAAGAAGGTTCGCCGCTGTCTTGCATGGCATTATGGTTCGGTGAGGTGATGCACACACAGGTTCGGTGATGGTTCCAGCCACATGGTTCGCTGCTCACATGATGGTTCGGCTAGCAGTGGCTGGCGACAGGTACGGCCCTTCAATGATTTCCACAAACCTGCATCTTCAAACATCACCATCTCCACCAAGGACCAAGGTTCCATAGCTGTTCACATGTCGTGATGTACCATAAAGGTATTGTGTGTAACATTTGTACATTTAGTCATGATAGTCGTAAACAGTGTTAAAACAGTGTGTGCCCATGTTCAGTCAGTCAATGTGAATCATGTGTTCATTATGTGCTTGTGTGTTAGAATTTTTATTATTTAACAAGTATGTATTATTTATTTACAGTCGAGTTCACTAGGCAAGAACAGTATTGTGTTATATCGAAACAGTGGTGGGCAGCGAGAGTGAGCCCTATATATATACTGCGTTCGGTGTAACAGGATAGTGTTGGTGCGTAGTGTTAAGACGAATATTATGACAATTAATTCAACAAGAATCGTAATACGTAAGCGAGACTGAGTATAGTTATGGGTGACGATCCATAATGATACGAATGTTGAACTTATAATTATGATTAAACGGCTTTAAATAATTAATACGATCGAAAAACATACGCGATTGCGGGTATACACGTAATTGTGAATGTTTAACGATCTGTCAACACACGAAGAGTAAAAATAATTAAATTAATTATTTTATATTTTTACAATTTTGAAACTCATCATTTATTTGAGTTTGACAACTCTTTTTATTTAAAACCGCGTAAAATACGCATTACGTTCCGGAAACGCGAACCGAGCGACCGAAACGGACCCGAATACCACACGGGCTATAAAAGCCTTGAATGAGATCATTTATCTCATTTATTTCACCTACAACACTTTCTCTCTCTATATTTTCGTTCTACTCTCTCTCTTTCTAGAAAACCAACTTTAAACGTTCGTATCTTCTTCGTTTCTCAACGGATTTTGGTGTTCTTGGTGTCCACGCGAAGCTCTCAACGAGTACTACAAGAAAGTACAACAGATCGGAAGTTTTCACCGGCCAAATCTGAGGTATAATCGAGTTAAAGTTCTGAAAAATATGGTTTTCGGTTGTGGGTTTGTTTAAACCCGACACTTAGCCGGTTCTAGTCAACCACATCCATTTTCGCAACCATAGAAACATTCCCTGATGCTAGGTTAGCTTAGATCGAGGGCTGGAAACAAGTTTTCGACGATGGTGATGATGCTGGTAACAGGTTCGGCGGCAGAACCTTCCTTCTCGACTGGCCGAACCCTGATGAGGCTTCACGAACCCTGCATGGTTCGTCAACCTTCAGCCGAATCCCTAGGGGGATCTCACGAACCTGTGCCGAATCATCAAGTCTAACACGAACCTCCTAGACGAACCCATGCAGACGAGCCAATTGTTAGACGAACCCTAGTTTCTGTCGAACCTATGATGTCCCAGACAAACCATGTTTGATCCCAAGGGCCACGAACCTTCATGCACGAATGAGCTCTAACGAACCTGCATGGTTCGCTGACCCCCATGCCGAACCATTCAGTCTTGCCGAACCTTTGCATGGTTCGTGGACATGTGGCCGAACCCTGCCCTAAACTCTAACCTTTGGCCGAACCCTAGTGTTTTGAGCATGACCAACGAACCTAACTCATGGAACCTAATAGGTTCGCTGCCCAAAGTTGGCAGCTCACATTTCCTTAGGCCCAACTCAATGCTACAAGGCCCAACTCCATTAACAATTCGGCCCAAAGACTTAAACCAAGTACAATTGATATAGCTTGGCCCATTAAGGTCTTTAATTGGCCCAATGTCACTTCGGAACCTTACATGGTCTACCTAAACATTCCTTGGTCCAACTCAAATCCCTTAGGCCCAATCCAAGCCCATACGGCTCATTATGATCCTAATTAGCTCGATATTAGCTTGGGCGCGTTACGAGGCCTATATACAAGTTGTTGGGCCAACATCACACTCAATTGGCCCAACACCACATTCAATTGGCTCATGGTCAACTTAAATGGCCCATGGTTGGCCACAACTCAAAGTGATTGTAATTTGATCTTAGTTGGTTTTAGTTGCAACTTAAACTAATAATGGGATCAAGTCACAATCTCAAGGACTTAAACAATGTAATCATTTATATCAACTTTCATGATAATCAATGGTTTATCAAACTCTTAAACACATGTGTTATGGTGCAAACAAGTTTGTACACAAAAGAACATTTCACATTCGTTTCTTGGACCCATGATCAATCAAGTGATTTAAATTATAACTTTCAAGTTTTCACAACAATCATAATCATGATCAAGTATTCAAGTGTTAATCAAGTTCAAGAGAACATCAGTCAATCAATGAATCAAAGTCTATACAACTATAAATCTTATATCTTATGTATGATTACAATGATATGGGAACCAATTAGAAGTCCTGTTTGCTACTTGCTATCTGTTTTAGTTCAGAGTCTACTGCAGACAGGTGAGAACATTAGCCCCTCTTTTACTGTTTTATAACTGTTTTGGGGTGGAACACATGATCAAACCAATTGTTTACAATCATATTTCATTACACAAGGTGTGTGTATTCTTATAAACATTACGGGTTCATTTTCCGAATCCTAGGGATTTATCAACTGTTTTAAAGGAATTATTAACTATTAAACTCTTTTCACTAAAAAGGTTTTATAAAGGATCTTTGAACTGTTTTGTAACAGATTTGCTCAAATGTATTTATGAAGGATAAACACTTTTAAATAAATGATTTTATAAACTCTTTTGTTATAAACCTTGTTGTTACACAAGGTCACTATTTCATGGTATTCAAATCAAGTGGTTCACATCATGGTATTCAAATCAAGTGGTTCATTTCATGGTATTCAAATCAAGTGGTTCACATCATGATATTCAAATCAAGTGGTTCATTTCATGGTATTCATATCAACAGATTCATTTCATGGTATTCAAAACAAAGGATTTAATTCGTGGAATTAAATCTAGGTTTTCAATTCATGTTATCAAATAAGGCATTAACACATCCGGTTAAAGTAAGGTTCAGAAACATGGTGTCTATTGTTGTAAACAAACTTGTAAAAGCATCAAGTATCATATTCATTAGCGTTAGTACTGGGTGATCACAACAAGGGAAAGCGGACACATTGGTTCTTATCCAGGATGGAGTTAGCTTTTAAATTTGTTTTAAAAGCTAACTGCAGGTCTGGTGTCATTATGGTTTTCAAAATTGCTATACATAATCTAACTCCAAACGTGGTTTGGGACTTGATATTATATGTTGGCTTTCGTGCGAACAGTGATTGGACTGTTTACACTCATTTTCTTACTTGATGTTAGTTTGGGTTGCAGCTCATCCGTGTGAATCTTATGTTGCTTTAACTTACCTATGCCTTATGTCATATATTCATGTTACAAATGTTAAACCTATTGTTCTCACCAACTACGTCTGTAGTTGACAGTTACTATTCACGTGTTTCAGGTAATCAGGTTTAAGACATTCTCATGGACAACTAAGGAGACCATTCTAAGATAGAACAAGATGAAGAAACATGCTAGGATGGATTAGAAACATACTAAATCCTGATTGTTTAATTGTCTTGTTTGAAGTCTTATTTTGTAACTATATTTTGGGTCTGTAGTTGTCTTTCTTTTGGTAGATAGTTGTCTGTAACTAAACAATTGTCTTAACATTATGAAACATAGTAATCCCTTGTGGTTGTTCTTATTCAATACTTGTGCATGATTCAACTGTTCATACGTCATCGCGCCGTGGATTCCGCACGCGGCGCAGGGGTGTGACAGGTTGGTATCAGAGCCAAGGTTGTAGAGAACTAGGAAAAACCCAATGTTTAATGACCTAGACTATAACCTAAGCTACCCAATAGGACTAAGTGCTATAGGCTTGAGGAACTTAGGATCTAAGTAACTTAAGTGAGCATTAAGTCTACATCAAGCTTGAAAGATCTTAGGGACATTTCACTAAGATTAGATATCGAGTCAAAGAATTTGTATCGGACTTCTATAATTTTAGAAACCGAATTAAATTCTCACACATATGCATTTAAGGATTTCAGAGGCAAGGATCCGTATTCTTGGTATCCTTGATCTGAAATTCTCACACAGAGATCATTATAGGATTTAGAGGCAAAGATTGATATCTTTGATCTAAAGTCCTTGTCATATTAATTATAGGATTTAGAGGCAAAGATTGATATCTTTGATCTAAAGTCCTTGTCATATTCATTACAGGAATTCAAAGGTCGAGATCTATTAATTTAGAGTCTTGATTAGAAATCCTTGTCATATTCATTATAGGAATTCAAAGGTCAAGATCTATTAATTTAGAGTCTTGATTTGAAATCCTTGTCATATTCATTATAGGAATTCAAAGGTCAAGAGCTATTAATTTAGAATCTTGATTTGAAATCCTTGTCATTGTTATCATTATCAGGTGTTCATTATCATAGGAACTTTATAACTTAGAATCTGTGTAACAGTATTCTTTAGTTGAAGTTCTCACAGGAGATCATTATACTCGATACTGTAGGTATTGAGAACCTAGGTTAAATAACCTAGGACACACATGCTGAAACCTAAGGTTTTAATTTCTAAGTAAATTAAGAACCATGGTTTACATAATCATCATCATAGTCACAGAACAAGAGAAATCATGAAACAATAAATCAAGAGTTGGAATTTTAGCTCCAAATGCCAACGGCAGATTAACGCTGATGTGCTGAGGTAAGTGGTGGGTCGGTGAGAGCTTACCCTATATATAAGCTTATTTCAGTATGTTAGGGGGAATCCGGCGTTTGTATATGGAGTAAGGATTCGGGATCAACTGGAATCATTGAACGTTAGTCAAACACATGGAATACAAACATTTGGGAAACAATCATTGGTGAATCAAATCATAGTGCAATTCAAACTTGGATGAACCAAACATTATGGTGAATCAATCAAGTTGTGAACATTCTTTAAAAGTAAACCTTAAGTGAAATTCTTAAGTGATTACATCATTAGTACTTACTAACATAGTTAACAAGAAAAATGTAGAGCACACATATGATTTAGTTCTACATGTTAACAACTGTTAGTAGGTGCACACATAACATAATCATAGTTCAATCATGGAATCAATCATAGTTCAAGTTGATCAAAGATCATGAGATTCTTAATCAATAGAACACACTTGCAAATCAGTACAAACGTGTTGCCAAATGCTAGCAAGGGCACGATCGTGGTATATCGAAATGGTGGTGGGCAGCGTGAGTGAGCCCTATATATAAGCTATTTTCGGTATATCGGGAAAGTGTCAGTGTGTAGGTTTGGTGGAGAGATCATGGGACATCGTACATATTCACATGATAAGTATGCAAATAAGTTGATAACTTATACGTGTACTGGATCATATTACAATTGAATGATAATACTAGTAGTATGGATATATTACTGACCTTATCATGAAAATTCAATTGTATCCTTCCTCACTACTGACCCGCTTGTGGCTTCTATTCGTAGAATGCCTCCCCGACGTGATCCTAACGGAGGGGGTTCAACAAGTGGCAACGACGATGAGATCAACAAGATTGCTCGAGCTATCGCTGTTCATATGCGGGATGTAATCCCTGGTATGGTCACTGATATTACCCAGAATCTTCGGGGGAGTACTAGTGATTCAACACATAACTCAAATGCTACAACTACTGGAACTGCTAACTTCACTTTCAAGCAGTTCAATGATGCTAAGCCTCCTAAGTACGCTGGTACAGAAGGAGCTACTGGTCTACTACAGTGGTTAGAGAGCATTGAGGACATTCTCGACTTCACTGGATGCCCTGAGAATCTGAAGGTCAAGATGGCCTCAAGCGCTTTACATAAGGGCGCACTCACTTGGTGGAATTCTGAAAAGAACACCAGAGGACGCGAAGTCGCTTTAGCTTTACCGTGGAACGGTTTCAAGAATCTGCTTGTGGAAAAGTTTTGTCCACGTCATGAACTAAAGAAACTGGAGGTAGAGATGTGGAATCTGGTGCAAGACAGTGGTGAAAACGCCAAGTATACAACTCGATTCCATGAGTTGTGCATTCTGGTACCCCATTTGGTTACTCCTCTATCTCGCAGGATAGAGAAGTACATTGAAGGCCTACCCTTAGTAGTCAGGGGAACTGTCATGGGTAATAACCCTACTACTTTGGAGGCAGCCATCCAACTTGGTGCTACTCTTACTGAAGAGTATGTGAAGTCTGGAGTGCTCACCCGAAAGGGATTCAAGAGAGCACAGATTGAAGAAAGCAAGAAGCCTGAACAGCACCATCACAAGAAGAAGAAGCAAAAGACAATCAAGAACTTTGCAGCGTTGACTGCGGCTGCACCTACTCATGCCACACCTATCACTGCTATGCCACAACCTGCTAACGCCAGAAAGTCTTATACTGGCACATTTCCACTTTGCACCAAATGCCAATACCATCACTTACCCACTACTCCATGCAAGAAGTGTCTCAAATGTGGGCGCATGGGACACTTTGCAGCTACATGCCGAGCTGCTCATCTTGCTGCTGCAACAACTGCTACCACTACCACTGCTGCTACAGGTGGAAGGGCCTGTTACAATTGTGGATCAGAAGGACACTTCAGAAACCAATGTCCAAAACTCAACAACCCTACTGCTACTGCTCGTGCCTTTGTTATTGGAACTGCCGAAGCACGTGAGGATCCGGCAGTTATCACGGGTACATTTCTTATCAATGATCACTATGTTACTATCATATTCGATACTGGTGCTGATAAAAGTTTTATCTCTGCTCATACTGCTTCCTTGCTTAATATGCAACTATCTGTACTTACTGCTCCCTATACTGTAGAAGTAGCAAATGGTAAGACTATAGTTGTAGATTCCATAATCCATGGTTGTGAATTAAGATTAAACGACCATTCTTTTCTCATCGATCTTATTCCTATGACACTTGGAAGTTTCGAAGTTGTGATAGGAATGGATTGGTTATCCAAAAACAATGCTGAAATCGTATGCTCTGAGAAACTTATCCGAATTCCCTTACCGTCCGGCGAAAAGATGATAGTCTACGGCGAGAAACCATGCCGCGGATTGAAGATTGTATCGTGCATCAAGGCGAGGAAGTACTTGAAGAAGAAATATTATGCTTTCCTAGCTCATGTAGTGGAAAAGAAACCTGAAAAGAAAGCAGTTGGAGATGTTCCAGTTATCAGAGATTATCCAGACGTATTTCCAGAAGACTTGCCTGGACTACCACCAGTCCGACAAGTGGAGTTTAGAATTGATCTCGTCCCTGGAGCAAACCCAGTGGCAAAGTCACCGTATCGATTAGCACCGTCTGAGATGCAAGAACTGTCTAGTCAGCTTCAAGAACTTTTAGACAAAGGTTTCATAAGACCGAGTTTCTCTCCATGGGGAGCTCCGGTTCTCTTTGTCAAAAAGAAAGACAGTTCATTTCGCGTGTGCATAGATTATCGTGAGCTGAACAAGTTAACAATCAAGAACAGATATCCTCTACCTAGGATCAATGATCTATTTGATCAATTACAGGGAGCAACTTGTTTCTCTAAGATTGATTTACGATCCGGGTATCATCAGTTACGAGTAAATGATGAGGATATACCAAAAACTACGTTTAGGACTCGATATGGACACTATGAGTTCGTGGTTATGCCATTTGGGCTGACCAATGCACCTGCAGTGTTCATGGACTTGATGAATCGAGTCTGCAGGCCATATTTAGATCAGTTTGTTATCGTCTTTATCGATGATATACTGATTTATTCCAAGTCAGAACAAGAACATGAGGATCACTTGAAGAAGGTCTTGAACCTACTAAGAAAAGAACAACTTTATGCTAAATTCTCAAAGTGTGAATTTTGGTTAAAGGAGGTTCACTTCTTAGGACATGTCATAAACAAAGATGGGATACATGTAGATCCGGCAAAGATTGAGGCGATTAAGAACTGGACTACCCCATCTACTCCAACAGAGATTCGTTCATTTCTTGGTTTGGCAGGTTATTATAGAAGATTCATTGCAAACTTCTCTAAGATAGCCTTGCCACTTACCACACTAACTCGGAAAAGTCAAGTGTTTATATGGGGACAGAAACAGGAAGATGCATTTCAACTTCTTAAACAGAAGTTATGCAACTCCCCTATCCTTAGTCTTCCAGAAGGCATTGATGATTTCATTGTCTACTGTGATGCTTCAAACCTTGGTCTCGGTTGTGTACTTATGCAACGGGACAAGGTCATTGCTTATGCTTCAAGACAACTTAAGGTTCACGAGAAGAATTACACTACTCATGACCTTGAGTTAGGGGCTGTGGTCTTTGCATTGAAGATTTGGAGACACTACCTGTATGGTACTAAATGTGTCATCTATACAGACCACAAGAGCCTGCAACACATTCTCAATCAGAAAGAACTCAACATGAGACAACGACGTTGGGTTGAGCTTCTAACGGATTACGACTGTGAGATTCCTTACCATCTGGGTAAAGCCAATGTGGTGGCGGATGCTCTTAGTCGCAAGGAACCAGTTAAACCAATTCGTGTAAGAGCCATGGAAATCAACACACAGCCAAACTTGAAAGACTTGATTCGCATTGCACAACAACAAGTAGTAACAGACAATCGACTTAAGGCTGACTTAGATTGCGGAATTGAGAAGAAACTTGAACCTCGATCTGACGGTGTGTTATATCTCAACGGCCGCATCTGGATTCCAAAGTCAGAAGAATTGCGCACACTCATCTGTGATGAGGCTCATAAGTCGCGATACTCAGTTCATCCTGGGGCCGACAAGATGTATCAGGACTTTAGGACATCTTACTGGTGGCCGAGAATGAAGAAAGACATAGCACTGTATGTGGGAAAATGTCTTACTTGTTCAAAAGTCAAAGCAGAACATCAAAAGCCTTCGGGACTTCTACAGCAACCTGAAATTCCTCAATGGAAATGGGAGCAAATTTCCATGGATTTCATAACTAAGTTGCCGAGAACTCCACGAGGTTTCGATTCGATTTGGGTGATCGTTGATCGACTCACCAAATCTGCTCATTTTCTCCCTATCCGAGAGGATTACAAGATGGAGAAGTTATCCACATTGTACATCAACGAAATCATTGCACGTCATGGTACTCCAACATCAATCATATCTGACCGTGATAGTCGTTTTACTTCTCGCTTTTGGCAATCATTGCAAAAGGCTTTGGGAACGCGTGTTAATCTTAGCACGACGTATCATCCTCAAACCGACGGCCAAAGCGAAAGGACTATCCAAACACTTGAAGACATGCTTCGTTCTTGTGTCATTGACTTCGGTGGAAGTTGGGACACTCATCTCCCACTCATTGAGTTTTCATATAACAATAGCTATCATACGAGCATTCAATGTGCACCATTCGAAGCTCTATATGGTAGAAAGTGCCGATCACCGGTCTGTTGGACCGAGATTGGTGACTCACAGGTCGTAGGACCAGAACTCATTCAGGAAACATCAGACAAAATCACAATCATTCAGTCACGACTTAAGGCCGCACGAGATCGGCAAAAGAGTTATGCTGATCGACGTCGGAAACCGCTTGAGTTTCAAGTCGGTGACCGAGTCTTACTCAAGTTTTCTCCCTGGAAAGGCGTTGTCCGATTCGGGAAGAAAGGGAAACTTGCACCAAGGTACGTTGGACCTTTTGAGATCCTGGAACGGATTGGTCCCGTAGCCTACAAACTCAAACTTCCAGTGGAGCTAAGCAATGTCCGTGATACTTTTCATGTGTCTAATCTTAAGAAATGCTTAGCGGATCATGATGTTCAGATTCCACTGGAAGACATTCAGATTCAGAATAACATGCAATTCATAGAACGTCCAGTTGAGATCATGGATCATGGGGTCAAGAAACTTAAACGCAGCCGTATCCCGATCGTAAAGGTACGATGGGAGGGCAAACGCGGTGCTGAGTTCACCTGGGAACGTGAAGACCAGATGAAGCTTAAGTACCCTCATCTTTTTACAGTATCTTCAGCTAGTTAATTTCGGGACGAAATTCCCTTAACTAGGGGAGACTGTAACATTTGTACATTTAGTCATGATAGTCGTAAACAGTGTTAAAACAGTGTGTGCCCATGTTCAGTCAGTCAATGTGAATCATGTGTTCATTATGTGCTTGTGTGTTAGAATTTTTATTATTTAACAAGTATGTATTATTTATTTACAGTCGAGTTCACTAGGCAAGAACAGTATTGTGTTATATCGAAACAGTGGTGGGCAGCGAGAGTGAGCCCTATATATATACTGCGTTCGGTGTAACAGGATAGTGTTGGTGCGTAGTGTTAAGACGAATATTATGACAATTAATTCAACAAGAATCGTAATACGTAAGCGAGACTGAGTATAGTTATGGGTGACGATCCATAATGATACGAATGTTGAACTTATAATTATGATTAAACGGCTTTAAATAATTAATACGATCGAAAAACATACGCGATTGCGGGTATACACGTAATTGTGAATGTTTAACGATCTGTCAACACACGAAGAGTAAAAATAATTAAATTAATTATTTTATATTTTTACAATTTGGAAACTCATCATTTATTTGAGTTTAACAACTCTTTTTATTTAAAACCGCGTAAAATACGCGTTACGTTCCGGAAACGCGAACCGAGCGACCGAAACGGACCCGAATACCACACGGGCTATAAAAGCCTTGAATGAGATCATTTATCTCATTTATTTCACCTACAACACTTTCTCTCTCTATATTTTCGTTCTACTCTCTCTCTCTCTTTCTAGAAAACCAACTTTAAACGTTCGTATCTTCTTCGTTTCTCAACGGATTTTGGTGTTCTTGGTGTCCACGAGAAGCTCTCAACGAGTACTACAAGAAAGTACAACAGATCGGAAGTTTTCACCGGCCAAATTTGAGGTATAATCGAGTTAAAGTTCTGAAAAGTAGGGTTTTCGGTTGTGGGTTTGTTTAAACCCGACACTTAGCCGGTTCTAGTCAACCACATCCATTTTCGCAACCATAGAAACATTCCCTGATGCTAGGTTAGCTTAGATCGAGGGCTGGAAACAAGTGTTCGACGATGGTGATGATGCTAGTAACAGGTTCGGCTGCAGAACCTTCCTTCTCGACTGGCCGAACCCTGATGAGGCTTCACGAACCCTGCATGGTTCGTCAACCTTCAGCCGAATCCCTAGGGGGATCTCACGAACCTGTGCCGAATCATCAAGTCTAACACGAACCTCCTAGACGAACCCATGCAGACGAGCCAATTGTTAGACGAACCCTAGTTTCTGTCGAACCTATGATGTCCCAGACGAACCATGTTTGATCCCAAGGGCCACGAACCTTCATGCACAAATGAGCTCTAACGAACCTGCATGGTTCGCTGACCCCCATGCCGAACCATTCAGTCTTGCCGAACCTTTGCATGGTTCGTGGACATGTGGCCGAACCCTGCCCTTAACTCTAACCTTTGGCCGAACCCTAGTGTTTTGAGCTTGACCAACGAACCTAACTCATGGAACCTAATAGGTTCGCTGCCCAAAGTTGGCAGCTCACATTTCCTTAGGCCCAACTCAATGCTACAAGGCCCAACTCCATTAACAATTCGGCCCAAAGACTTAAACCAAGTACAATTGATATAGCTTGGCCCATTAAGGTCTTTAATTGGCCCAATGTCACTTCGGAACCTTACATGGTCTACCTAAACATTCCTTGGTCCAACTCAAATCCCTTAGGCCCAATCCAAGCCCATACGGCTCATTATGATCCTAATTAGCTCGATATTAGCTTGGGCGCGTTACGAGGCCTATATACAAGTTGTTGGGCCAACATCACACTCAATTGGCCCAACACCACATTCAATTGGCTCATGGTTAACTTAAATGGCCCATGGTTGGCCACAACTCAAAGTGATTGTAATTTGATCTTAGTTGGTTTAAGTTGCAACTTAAACTAATAATGGGATCAAGTCACAATCTCAAGGACTTAAACAATGTAATCATTTATATCAACTTTCATGATAATCAATGGTTTATCAAACTCTTAAACACATGTGTTATGGTGCAAACAAGTTTGTACACAAAAGAACATTTCACATTCGTTTCTTGGACCCATGATCAATCAAGTGATTTAAATCATAACTTTCAAGTTTTCACAACAATCATAATCATGATCAAGTATTCAAGTGTTAATCAAGTTCAAGAGAACATCAGTCAATCAATGAATCAAAGTCTATACAACTATAAATCTTATATCTTATGTATGATTACAATGATATAGGAACTAATTAGAAGTCCTGTTTGCTACTTGCAATCTGTTTTAGTTCAGAGTCTACTGCAGACAGGTGAGAACATTAGCCCCTCTTTTACTGTTTTATAACTGTTTTGGGGTGGAACACGTGATCAAACCAATTGTTTACAATCATATTTCATTACACAAGGTGTGTGTATTCTTATAAACATTACGGGTTCATTTTCCGAATCCTAGGGATTTATCAACTGTTTTAAAGGAATTATTAACTATTAAACTCTTTTCACTAAAAAGGTTTTATAAAGGATCTTTGAACTGTTTTGTAACAGATTTACTCAAATGTATTTATGAAGGATAAACACTTTTAAATAAATGATTTTATAAACTCTTTTGTTATAAACCTTGTTGTTACACAAGGTCACTATTTCATGGTATTCAAATCAAGTGGTTCACATCATGGTATTCAAATCAAGTGGTTCATTTCATGGTATTCAAATCAAGTGGTTCACATCATGATATTCAAATCAAGTGGTTCATTTCATGGTATTCAAATCAACAGATTCATTTCATGGTATTCAAAACAAAGGATTTAATTCGTGGAATTAAATCTAGGTTTTCAATTCATGTTATCAAATAAGGCATTAACACATCCGGTTAAAGTAAGGTTCAGAAACATGGTGTCTATTGTTGTAAACAAACTTGTAAAAGCATCAAGTATCATATTCATTAGCGTTAGTACTGGGTGATCACAACAAGGGAAAGCGGACACATTGGTTCTTATCCAGGATGGAGTTAGCTTTTAAATTTGTTTTAAAAGCTAACTGCAGGTCTGGTGTCATTATGGTTTTCAAAATTGCTATACATAATCTAACTCCAAACGTGGTTTGGGACTTGATATTATATGTTGGCTTTCGTGCGAACAGTGATTGGACTGTTTACACTCATTTTCTTACTTGATGTTAGTTTGGGTTGCAGCTCATCCGTGTGAATCTTATGTTGCTTTAACTTACCTATGCCTTATGTCATATATTCATGTTACAAATGTTAAACCTATTGTTCTCACCAACTACGTCTGTAGTTGACAGTTACTTTTCACGTGTTTCAGGTAATCAGGTTTAAGACATTCTCAGGGACAACTAAGGAGACCATTCTAAGATAGAACAAGATGAAGAAACATGCTAGGATGGATTAGAAACACACTAAATCCTGATTGTTTAATTGTCTTGTTTGAAGTCTTCACTACAAGAAATTGACATATTTACCAACACATAATTTATCTACACTTGTAAATGTGTAGGTAAATTACCAACACATGTGTGTATATGTGTGGGTAATGGTTGATCTTATAGTTTTATAATGACCAACACTTAATATGTGTTAGTAATACATTTTAGCTACACTTAACATTGGTGGCAATTTTACCCCCAAAATTTACCATCAAATAAATGTATAATTACCTACACATGTGACAAATTTATGTTATGTGTTGGTAAATAATCTATATGTATGTAAAAAGAATAAAGTATATGTGGATAATTGATTATCTTTTATCAACATATAATATGTATATACAAAGGTGTAGATAAATTAAGTAAATAAAATTTTGTTTTATTTTTTAGGGTTAACTTTGTAAAATAGGAACCAAGTTTCTCAAGTGTTATAATTAAGTTGTCAAAAAAATTTGTGTCCTTTTAAAGTCTCTCAAATGTTCCAATTAAGTTTTCAAAATTTTTTTATCCTTTTAAAGTCTTTCAAATTTACTATGCATTTCAATCATGTGTAATTTTTATATAAAAACTTAAATTTTTTAAAATTAGTCAAGGAAAATGAAACATTTACGAAGTATGTAAATTTTACTTAAATTTAACAATTTTGCAACATTGTTATTAAGTGAATTTTTTTTTTTTTTTTCATATCTACGTCTTATTTCAAATCTTATTTCAAGTTAACTATATAAAGATTTTCACTTGTTATTGACAAAAATTCAAATACGTAACCGTTCCCCCAGACCCATTATTTTACACACTTTGCATCAGCGATATATTTTAGAGTTTTTCATTAAACCAAAAAAAAAACCCTAGATGGTTTAACGTTCTCATCGCCTTCATTTGGCATATGCTAGATTGGTTTCTTTGCATCATCTTGCCTTCTTCATCCACATTTGCTTACCTTCTATTCATGGTCATAATTGTTCTTCCTCATTTGGGTTTGAATTTTGACATCAATTTTTTTTTTTGCAGTTTGGTGGGTTTCTTCATCAATGGTGACAAATAGTTTTTCAAACGTACGTGTTCAAATGCAATCTATTTGATTCTTCACAATTGGTTTCGGTTCGATCTAATATTGGGGGGTTGTTGATGTTCAGTAGTTCTTCGTCGTATTTGATTCTATCTTCGTCATCATTTGTTTAGTCTTGTCTTCCTTGACCGAGATTCCCCAAATTGAGGGTGCCGAGATAAAGGTATCGACGTGCAGTGGTATAAATCGGTATTTCGTAGGCGTCTTTCATTTGTTGTTCATCGTTCAGGTTGAAGGTACCCCATTCGCTGGCCAACCAGATAATTGCATTTTATTGTTTATGTTTTGATTTGTCGTTACTTTATCATTTTAATTTGTGGATCGATTGACATATAAGATAGCTTGGTTTTCTAAATCGATATTTCCTTTTTTTTTCTTTTTTAAATGCATATTAGGTGTTTGGTGAAATGTTTAAGATAATAATACGAATATATATGATTTGCTTTCTTCATCCATAACGTATGCAGTAATCACATTTGTGAAATTCTAGGGTTTTGGTTTTCTTTCTTCATCTTGTGCTGCTTCTTGTTGTTCTTCTGTTTAGTGTTTAATTAGAGGTGCTCATTTGCATGTAATATTATTTTAAATTAACAATTGACTAATTTAAATGTTTTGCATTATGTTTGTAACTTGACATTTCCTAACTTACATTTATGTAGGGACAGTTGTTTTGATTTTCTTATTTATCGTCTTCATCTTGAAGCCATTTAGTGACATTATCATTATTTATATCAATTCTAAAATGGTTTTGAATAGTAGATAATAACTTAACAATAACCTCATTTTATATATACTACTATAAGTAAAAATGGTTTTTTTTCTTTGAAAGCTATTCAATAAAATTGGAATATCTAACCGGATCTCATGTCTACCTATTAATAGTCCCTATGCTAACATATGTGTTGTAGACCTCTATTTCAATTTTATGAATTTAGCAGTGTAACTTCATCTGTTGTAGTGGACTAACAAGTTAGGTTCTTTAGCTTGGTAAGTCTCGCTTTAAACAAAACTTATGTATCTTTGGGTTGACTCAATTGTTTGCTTTTTATCTCCATCAAATTATGTTCAAATTCTGTGGATATAATCTATTTTTCTTTGATTATACACAACTTTATGTTACAAATGTATTAAACTAATATTAGAGTGATCTAGGTGTATTTATGTTCATTATTTATGCACATGTATATTCTAAATATTCAGTAACAATTACACAAATTCATTCCATACGCTTAACTAATTAAACTGAATTTAATTATTAAAATTTCTTTTGAATTCCACGTATGTTTTGTAAACCTTTATTCATGTGCAGTGGCCGAGCTTGACCGAAAATTCAGGGGGGGCGAAATATTTTTATTTTCAGAGGGCGAAATAAAGGTTTTTAAAAAATTTTACACTACGTATAGGAAAATATACACTACTACACGAAAAAACTGGGGCGCTGCCCTCACTAAGATGTGCCCCTGTTCATGTGGCACAATTTTTTAGTCTTTTGTATTAATAAGATATAGTGATATTAATTAAATCATTGCTTTTATACAATGGGAGGGATGTTTTTGTTTTTATTACATGGGATAATGATATCGATCTTTCAACCGATTAAGGAAATTGAAATTTGTTGAATCTAGAAGAGTTTCTTCAAATTAGTTTTTTGTTTATGTTTTATTGTTCAATCCCTTTGCTGGATATTTTTGTATCAACACATCCTCATGGTTTCAAAAGAGTTCTGATTACTTTCAGTGTTTCTGTTGTGTGTTGTTGATGAAGTAATTATTTGGTTTTTTTTTTTTTTGCTACTTTCTTGACTCTCTATACATTAAACTGCCTAATGTTATTAATTTCTGCAGACTCATCTCAAGTTTCTGTAAAACTCGTGATATTCTTGAAATTAGTTCTTACATGTTTCCTCTGTTGCAGGAGTGAAGACGATGAAGCCATATCATCCATAAAATCATAATTTACTTGAAATCAATATTCTTTTCATGCTCTTTAATATATCTCAGATTCTTGACTCTCTATACATTAAGCTGCCTAGTGTTATTTCACTTCTGGATTTCTTTTTGATATAATCAAATAAACCATAAAATCATAATTTACTTGAAATCAATATTCTTTTCATGCTCTTTTCATGCTCTTTAATATATCTCAGGTTCTTGCTATTAATTATCAGGCAGAGGTAAATTTGAAATTTTTACTTGAGCTGTTTGCATAATTTTGTACCTAACTTTGTTCTAGTTTATATTTTGGATTAAATTACATTTACAACCTTAAAAAGGCTCAAACTTACAAAAACAATTCGAAAAAAGAAACATAAAACCTTAAAAACTTGATTTCATTTTTTTACTTGATATGTAATTTATTATACTTGATTTTTATTTTTTTTGCTATCAGAAATATATGTTGAAGTTGTGAAATACACGTGCAGTAGAATCAATAAATGACTAGTCGATTCTTGAGAAGGTATTTGGACAAATCTCTGTTCGCATGCATGGGTGGGGGCGTGATCCAGCTCTTGATAGTAACACCATGGGTGTTACTCAGACATTAAATCATCCTACTTATGATGAACTTATGTATGTGCTTGCATCACTAAAGGCACATGTGCAATTATGCAACATGTTCTAATTGAGAATAATATGATGCCATCTCCACCAAATACATCAAGACCATCTCAACCAAATACATCAAGACCATCTGAATGAGTTATATCAGAGTGCATGTGATGAAAATGACCAAAAGTTTTGGTATTAGAAGTAAACTTGTGACTTATGAATAGTTTATGCTTTGTTAGTTTAAGTACCTTTTGTTTAAGGACAGGTACTTTACTTTTGTGGTTTGAACAATGGTGATTAACATATTTAATAAAGTGTGATAATTTTGGTCACATGTGTATCTTTTTGTACCTACAATTTTGTTTTGTTGATATGGATTTGAATATTATTAACTACATATATTTTGATTAATGTTCACATATAAATACATTTTTACCAACACATATATATATTTCTTTCTACACATATTAAATTCAATATCTACACATATATGTGTAGGTATAGCATGATATATACCTACACATGAGGGATGTGTAGGTAATGATCTATCTCTACAGTCCTGAGGCAACACATAATAACACTTAATTTATGTGTAGGTAAATACAATTATTAACACATAATAGGCTATTACCCACACATAATATGTGTGGGTAAATACCCAATTTTCTTGTAGTGCTTATTTTGTAACTATATTTTGGGTCTGTAGTTGTCTTTCTTTTGGTAGATAGTTGTCTGTAACTAAACAATTGTCTTAACATTATGAAACATAGTAATCCGTTGTGGTTGTTCTTATTCAATACTTGTGCATGATTCAACTGTTCATACGTCACCGCGCCGTGGATTCCGCACGCGGCGCAGGGGTGTGACATTGTGAGAGTTTAGGGTTGGCTTGCAAGGGTCCCTAACCGGTTATGAGTTTGGGCCTAGTGAATGGGTGAGAAAACCCTATTTTTGTAAGTTTTCTTTGGCTCATACCTCGGTTTTGGCTGATGAAAACTTCAGATCCTTTGTACTTCTAGGTAGAGGACATCAAGAGCTACGCGTGGACACCAAGAACACTCGAATCCGCCAAGAAACGAGCAACATACGCGAGTTTGAAGCTTGAAAATGGGGTTTTTCTTTTAAAGAGAGAAAGGGACGGGATGGGTGTTTTAGAGAGAGGAAATTATGAAAAATAAGATGGAAGGCTTCATTTTGCCTTTAAATACCCCGAGGGTATTCAGGTTTGTTCCGGTTGCTCGGTTCGTGTTTTCGTCGCGTTTCCAGAACTTTACGCGTAATTTACGTGTTTTAATTAAAAGAATGGTTTTAATTATTTGATGAGTTTCAAAATTGTAAAATATTATTTATTTTATTTTATTAATTTAAAAACGTTCGTGTCGTGTTTCGTTTTCATTTCGTCAGATCGCGTCACCATCGCGCGTATTCGTCCGAATAGTCATTCGAACGAACACTTCGATGGTTTGGCTTTCTGACTTTTGTTTTCTACTTTTCAGTTATCATTTCAGAACGTTAAACTCACATGTATGTTTGTGTGAATCGTCACCCACGCAAACATATTGTCAGGTCGTTATTTTGAAACAACACTGAATTATTGTTTTAATTTGTATTTCCTCACTGTCGGACTCAACTATACATTCTGTTATCACATTATTTTCACACTAATTTGTCGGCCATCTGATTCCTGTCATCTGTGGATATCAGATCCCAACCGATTTGTTCTTGTTAACTGTTTGAACATTGTTGCTTCTCATAATTTGTTGTGTTAACTGTACTTAGGTTTTCACTTAAATACACACAACTAATGTTTCGAATGCGTGTTGTACTTAAGGCATTTAAGTTTACACAAAAATACGTACAACTGTTTCTTGTATATTAAATTATGTTAATACAGGTACTGTTCACAAACATGTATGTACACATAGTTACTGTTGAAAGTACACATACCGTACGGACTTGCCGGCCGGTCAGGTACTAGTTGTCACATGTTACCTGAGTTCTGTTGTTACACACTGTTTACACATTGTACTTACACAAAGTAAATAGTAAAAGTACACTACCGTACGGGCTCGCCGGACGATCAGGTACGAGATGTCACACTGTCACACCCCCAAATTCCCACTTGCAGTGTCAGACTGCTGGGTGTGACATGGCCAAAATCACAGCTCTCAGTCATATAGAACGACTCTATATGCGTTTGAAAATACGTTCGAAATAGCAACATTAACCAAACTGGTCAATTGTTTGTTTGAGAAGACTCGGTAAGAATGGATGTGACACATGTGCTTGATCCTTATGTGCATCCTAAGCCCAAGTGCAAGCTAGTTACCTGAGAATACATGTTAAGAAAAAGCATCAACACATAGGTTGGTGAGTTCACAGGTTTTGATATCAATACATAAGTATATAGAAAAAAAAAGTTTGTCACGTGTCATGCTTTTTATTATATGTTTGTTCCGAGCCCCCTGATCTAAGTGTCAGTTGCGTCTATGCCCGAACTAGAATTGTTTCCTCTAGCCTCCGCCATGCCTATCGTAGGGACATGGAAGATGGGTTGAGATTACACGCGTCCTGACATCCAGTCTGAGTTGGCGCTGCGTGTGGTTCGTCACGCCTAATAGTACTATCTAAACTCACCTCGTTGTGAATACATTAACGATAAGACTGTGCGAGGACTTTGTTACGATACAACACTTAATGTTTGTCCAATAAACCATTATACACAATATGTTCGTACAAGTATATATGTTTGACTCAACATGTCTTCTCCCCCTAGTTTGAAAGCTAGTAAAAAGTTTGAAAGAGGGGCCATAAACTCACCTTAGTGATTGTAGATAATGCGTAATCTCCTGATCTTTGGGTGAATCGGTCACCGGTTACCTATATCGTATGGCTTACGTAAGTTCGTGTTCGTGATGGTGATTGTGTTTGTGTTCGTGTTTGTGCTCAACAACCCCTGGTTGTTATGTTTGTTCGTGTTTGACCATGCTTGTTCATGTTTGACCATGTTTGACCATGTTTGACTGTGTTTAACCGTGTCAAAGTCAACGACCCATCGGTGAACCGTGCGTTAGTTATAGTTTGTGTGATGTTCGTTATGTTTCACATATTGCATGAAAACATATAATTCACGTTAATGGACAACATACTATTTATAGTAAGTTTCCATTTTTTGTAAGTTTGCATAAAAACCTGTTTTTAATAGTTCTAGCATGCTCATTACTCCTAAGTGATCATGTTAACACTTTGGACGTTGTCACATATGATCCAATAAACACATAAGTCCCTTTTTAGAAATTAAAGATTCCAAAAATCGAAAGTTTCTATGTTTGACCAGTTTAACAACAAAGATCATACAACATCATCACTTAGCATCCTCATAACGAATTTCAAGTCAATTAACGTTGTTAATACTAACTTTGTTGTTTATCTCATAAAATTTCCAATTAAAGTTTCTATTATTAGTAAGTTGTAAATAAACCCATTTTACTAAAATCAAACCATAGAAGTTTGTTTATAATATCCTTAATGTCCTTAATCAATCCCAATATGACTTAAAATCATCATGCATGCATATAATTTATCACAAAAGTTTCCATTTATAGAAACATGTACTAAAACATTTATTTCATCAAATCTAATGAATCAATATATCAAAATTCATCATTTTAAACATACTTCATCACCCCAAAGTTCATGCATTTTCATATTACATCATTTAGTACGATTTGCACCATTAAAGTTTCTATTTATAGTAACCTTCCCGTAAATCATGATTTTAACAATTTTAATACATTATTAGTTTTTTCAGTCAGTATAGCCTCTTTCGGAATATTTATAGCATTCTTTCACTAATATCATCATTATTTATTATCAATCATCATATAAACATGTTTATTATCATTGATCTTTCTATCTAGCATAATTTGTTATTGCAAAAGTTACTATTTATAGTAACTATACTCAGAATGACCTCAAATCATTATCTAACCTATTGCAACTCTTTATACAACTTCAATGATCATTCATGAATGTTAGTGCATTAAATTTCCCTAGTTCAGCTTTTGTATGATCTGTGATATATAAAGTTTATGTTATCAATGAAATCAGTTTTTTTTATATTGTTCTTAATGTTTATTCTAGTTTATATGTGTTTGATTATGTTTAACTTTGATTAGATATGTCTTATAGACTCATTCGGACGAATGACCCTAAGAATGAGGTCATTCGGCTGAATGAACACCTACAGAATGACTAGGGTGATCGAACGAGTCATCCGCATGACTCATTCGGTTCACCAAGCTCATTCGGCTGAGCCATTCGCCAAATGAGTTGTTTCGGCCACTCATTCGGCCGAATGAGTACAGTCTATATATACTTGTTCCAACAGATTCAGACCTAACTTTTCTCAAGCCCTCTTTCTTCCTAGAGCACTCTAGTGTCAAACCCTAAGGTGCCTGTCCAACTTCGATTATCATCCCGTGGTGTTCGATCTTGATCCAAACGTTCATCCTTCACCTTCGGATCGCCACGGGGACTGTTGGTTTCGATTGGAAAACCCTGGAATAGGATTCCAAACTATTCCAAAGGCTGTCGAGCAAATCTCCATAGGAACCGGGTTGTTTCCGGGCTCCAAATTGGTCCTACAAAGTGATATTAGAGCTTTGGCTCTTGATTCTGCTCGATTCCATTCCAAATCATCAAATCAGAGATTGGGTGTTCGAAATATTCAAAAACCCTAAGTTTCTTGACCTTCAAGTTACTGTTTCATTGAAAATCCGTGGGTTTTTGTGGTTGTTTTGTCAAATCAATCATCCCAATTGCTTGTAATGATGTCTTGTATCAAATTTGGTGATTAGATTTGCTCTAGATAGAAAATTATCGCGATTTTTGCAGCTGAAAACTCCAGATGGTCCGAATGAGCCACCCATCCGAATAGATCATCCGAGTAGCCTTCTTTCGGCCGAATAAGCTTCATTCGCCGAATAGCTCTCTTTCGGCCTACACATTCGGTCTTCTATTCAGTTGGTCGCCTATTCATTCGGTTGTTCATTCATTCGGTCCTATTGTCATTCTAAGCTTCTCATTCGGACTGCAAGCTATTTTGCCTTCATTCGCCTATTTCAAGCCTATTAGGTCCCCGACATTCAGCCAAAGCACTGTCATTCGGCCATCAGATTTCAAA
This sequence comes from Mikania micrantha, assembly GCA_009363875.1. Classification (NCBI taxonomy): domain Eukaryota; kingdom Viridiplantae; phylum Streptophyta; class Magnoliopsida; order Asterales; family Asteraceae; genus Mikania; species Mikania micrantha. The sequence continues at coordinate 83,228,746 of CM018692.1, read as the reverse complement.
TTTTTCTAAGTGTTGGAAACAATTGTTCTTGATATCATGGAGGCCTTAGCTTTGATGGCTAACCAGAATCATCGGATTCAGACTTTATTACTCAGTGAGACTGAGATAGGGAACTCTAATAAAGCTCCTAAGCTGCTTTCATTAGATGATTACCCTCACTGAAAGTACAGATTCGAGATCCATATCAATGGAGTTGATACAAACTTATGGATGATGATAGAGGGTGGTTATCTGAGACTTCTTAATGAAGATGGAACTCCAATGTTAGTCACAAAAATGATTGAACCACAGAGGAAATTATATGATTATGAGAAGAAAGCTTATGATATTCTGTCCCAGTCCATTGCAACTGATATTTTTCATCAGTTGAGACAGTTTACATCTTCTAAGTTTCTTTGGGATGCGTTGTAGCAATGATACGAGGGAAACGATGCGTTGAAAAACATCAAGTCCAAAGCTTTAAGGAAGGAGTTTAATAGTTTCATGTATGTGGGAAATGAGTCACTGAATGATCTAATTGCAAGATTCTACCATCTTCTGAGTGAGCTATTTAATCATCAGGTCAAGACAACAACTCAAGAAAAGATTCAGTGCTTGGCAGATGCTTTACCTCCTAAATGGGAGTCATTTCTTATGGTCTTGAAGTAAAATGAGATGATGGCAAGTATGGACATCAATGATTTTATCTAGAAACTGAATGAACAGGAGATTGAGAACAAATGGAAGGCAAAAAGAGTTGCTAAAGTTCAGGGCCCTTCATTGTATTACTCTACTCCTACTGTAGAGAGAGCTTCTTCTCATGCACCACTGAAGATTGCCTTTGTCACTCAGACAAAAGAAGCTCCTGCTCCCAATCAGATTCATTTCAGTCAGTCATCTTTAATGTCAACCTATCAGAAAGAAAGCAGGCATCCAGTCACTAGTCTGAAGACAGACAACTTTGATAAAGTGACTGTAGAGGTTGCTAAGGAGCATATGGGTCTTTTGTCTACTCTTGTTAGCTCTTATGATGGATTATTAGCCGGACAGATTGGCAATCCTTACTTGATAAATGATGATTATTCTAAGATAGATATGGATGACATGGAGAGAATAGATATCATGTGGGCTCTAGCTAGTGCTGTCAGAAGAGCTAAGGATTTTGTGAGAAGGACTAGAAAAGACATCAACCTGAATAAGGATTCAAAATTTGGTTTTGATATGGCATCTGTCACTTGCTACAACTGTGGAGAGAAGGGACACTTTGCAAGACAGTGCAAACAACCAAAGAAGACAAGCAACAAGAATCCTTTTCAGATTCAGAGATCTTCTGCATCAAATCAGAGATCCATGTCAATGGAGTTGATACTCATGCTCATGCAAGCTCTTCAAATGCAAGTAGAGCTTTGATGGTACAAAATGATGGAGGTGAGAATTAGGATTTCAGATTCAATCCTGATCAGGGAGGACGGGATAAAGTCTGTGTTGCTGAAATCCAGAAGACTGATGAATCTAGTGAAGAAAGCACTTATGAAGAAGAAAAGTTCAGTCTAGAGGAATCATCTGGTTCAGAGTCAGAAAACTCTTCAGATTCAAATATTCAAGCAGATTCTGATGCTGATCTTGAAGTAACTGCTACCCAGTTTGAATTTGATGGTGAACACTTCTGCTACTTCATAGTCAGATCAGGTATTACATGAATGTTCTTCTTCTCATTCAAAATGTTTTAACTATATTGATCTTGACAGTAAGGTTCTGGCTTATCAAAAGCATAATGCTGACTTGATCAACGATCTTAACCAAATGATTGAAGCAAACAGAATTTTAAAATCAAATGAAAATGATTTTCAGGATAAAATTAATTTGTTAAATAGACAGTTACATGAGGCAGAGATTGTTGTACTCAACAAGCAGGATGCAGTTACTTCTTATCTCAACACCATAAATAAGACTAAGAAGAAACTTTCTATAATCGAGTGTGACTATGAGACATTAAGCCTGAAGCTCAAGAGCTATGAGAGCTCATCTTACATTATTGAGCACATGATCATTAATGGGACTGATTAGGATGGGAAAGGTAAAGAAACAAGATACAATCACTGTCCCCCACCAGTCTTGAACAGCTTTGTCAATGCCCCGAATGATAAAGAGGTTAAGGATTTTCAGGTGAAAACTCCATTAGTTATTGATCCCATTGGGATAATATCTGATGAGGGTTCCTCAATGTCTGAGGAATCTTTTGTGGAGGGCGTGGTTGAAGATTGGGTGTCTGATTCAGAGGATGAGTGTTATGTTACTCCCCAAGTGTCATATGTCAAGAATCAGACATCTGTTGCCAAGAAGGCTGACCCAATATTACGCAAGACAAAAATGGCTTCAAAGTTATCCAAAGCCATTTGCTTTGTGAAGTCTTCACAAGATGGTGAAGCAAGTGAGACCATGGAATCTGCTAAAATTGTTTTTAATGGGACAAGGGGTTTGGATTTTGTGCAAGACAAGACTAAGAAAAATGTTTTTCAAACTAAAACTTCTCAGTCTAAAGCCAAAAAGTTTTCTTTTAAAGATAAAAGAGTTTGTTTTGAGTGTGGTGCACCTGGACATGTTGTTAGATTTTGTCCTCAGTTGATTAGACCTAAGGTTGCACCACCCAGAAAACAAAATCAGAATTTTAACAAACCAGTCAAATCTATTTTTAAATCTTCTCAAGGAAAGCCCGAACAACCCAATCTGGTTGAACCTTTGGATAAGGGTAAAGGGAAAGTGGTGAACTTGGATGTTCCTAAGGTTGTTAATGTCAATCAATCAAAATCATCATCCATTTACTTGAAAAACTCTTACAGTAAAATCACTGTATGGAAATTTAAGTCTTCTGAGACTTCAGTTTTAAAAACTCCAGACAAGGTAACCGCAAATGGTAAATGGATTGATGTTTGGATCCGAGACTTATTGGGTCAACCCAAGACTGTAAAGGCTTGGGTTCCCCAATTGAACTAATTGTTTATGTTTGCGCAGGTTGCCCCAACAGCTGCTTTTAACAGCTTTTGGATCGTTGATAGTGGGGCTTCAGGCACATGACTGGAGATATTTCGCTACTCACCAATGTTAATGCAATTCGAGGTGGATATGTAGCGTTTGCCGGTGACAAAGGCGGGTTCATCACTGGAGAGGGTATTCTTTCAAATGGCCAAGTTTCCTTTGACAAAGTCAGATATGTCAAGAAGTTGGAGAACAATCTTCTTTTAGTGTCACAGATTTGTGACAAGCAGTACAAAGTTATTTTTGATGACTCCAATTGCTGCATTCTCAAGCAAGGCGTCACTATTCCTGAAGATTGGATTTTGATGTCTGCACCTCGTAAGAAGGACTTGTATGTTCTCAACATGGCCACAGCTTCAGCTACATCCTCCTCAGCTTCATGTTTTATGTCAAAAGTATCACACCCCAGGCCGGCGGGAACGGATCGTGTTTTCCCGTCGGGCGGAAGGTTCCCGGGGCGCGATATCATGAGTGATAATCGAATGATCAGATTGTTTACATAGCACATGATAATTAAATGAGAAACAGCTAACACATCCTAGATATAGAATTACAAGATTAAATTACACAGTATCGTTCAAAATTTAATCAAGTAACTCTATCAAAAAGAATCAATGTAACTATATCTTGTATATGTACAAGATATACAAAAGATGATTCATGTTCTTGTTCCCAAAAGCATGCAACACAAAATAAAGCTAGGTCTTCTAAAAGTACACTAGCTAAATCCTTGCATGAAAGTATCTACACCTGTTCATCACCTGAGAAACATGTATTTAAACAAAGTCAACACTAGGTTGGTGAGTTCATAAGTAAGTTAATGTAAAACCTTGATTCATTCACATGCACATTCACAATGATAACATGTTACTTGTATGATTGTGTATTTCACTTGTTCACCCAATGGCTCCTCAATAGTTATAGTCGCAAGTACTATATTATCCTTGTAGTGTTGCTTATATATAGGGCATATGTAAGGGAACTAAGCCCTAGCCAACATCCCACCACAACACCACTAGAACTCCACACTACTTGTAGTACAACTATTGAATTCCACTTTTAATTCACATGTTTATCTCTTCCTTGATCACCTGTGTTCTCATGTATAGAATAATAATATGATAACGTTGTAATTATCAAACTGAAGTATTGATAACCAATATATGTGTTAAGGATAATAGATTTATTCAATCTGTTCCTTGTATTATTCTATAGTTTGTGGGGTTAACTATTATTTCACTTTTAAATATTAAAAGTGTTAGTTAACTGATTTTAATGTATTCTCAATGCAACGTATAGAGCCCAAATGAAATCCATTGTGATCCTCACGTAATCATATTACAATGCATTCCATTCACCTCTATCCCGCCGTGTGATCCCAAAGCCTCCATGTGGGATTGTTCTCATGTGATTAACAAAATTGAATAAGAACTTGTCTTATTACATTATGTTAATTATGTGTAAATGATAAGAATCCTCATGAAGTTACGTTATCATGATCATCATCTACTGTAATCCATGTGATCCCAAAGTCTCAATGTGGGATTGTTCTCGTGTGATTAACAAAGTCGAATAAGAACTTGTCTTATTACATTATGTTAATTATGTGTAAATGATAAGAATCCTCATGAAGTTACGTTATCATGATCATCATTCACTTGAAATCCATATGTTCACCATGTAATCCTTAAGCCGTAGTAAGAACATGTCTTAGTACCCTTAAGTGACGCAGGTGGTGGACACCCAATGCGATCATACTATCACATAGTATGTTTTTAAGGTGTAGATTAAGTGTTATAAGTGATTTACTTATCACACTTCACCAATTATAATGTGAAATGATATTAAGAAGATATTTTATCTTCTAATCATTTATGTGTTGTGAAGTGTCACCATGTTCCACTGTAGTAGTTCTCATTGTTTGTTTGTATATGAATTGTCTCACTGTTTACTCATGTAGAATAACTAAGTATTATAAGATATAATCTTACAACTATGTTATTCAAATGTATTATTGATTATGAAATTTCTTTATCATAATCATCTGAGTTTCCCTGTTATCTCATGATCATACAAGCATGCATACAATGATAATCGATAATAACAGTTTAATATTATCTACATTAAAGTATAAATAACATGTTAAGCAAAACTTTTAAATAAATAAAAGTAAACATGTTTCTCAGCCCCGAAAGTTAAAATCAGTAAAGATTAAAGTAAAAGGGGCATATGAACTCACCTTGTTGTGGTAGGGTTGACTTAGCTTAAACGAAAGAAGATACACGCTCTTGATTGTTCTTGAGGTACTTTTCACGCTCCTGTATTGATTTCACATTTTTGTAGTTTTAATAGTATGACATGTAATTGCTTTGTGTGCGCGTAAGTGTTAGCCTAGGTCGGTTAACACTTGTGAGTCTCAGTAATGGATTCGGCCTTTGTTCATTATTCTCTAACAATTGCTTTCTCGAGTTTAGGGTTATCATGTGACCAAAATCGTACGTTATGTTAAATCCAAGTCATAAAAATTAACTTATGTTCACCGGTTAAGGTTTGTCTTTGTTATAAACAATCTTGTATGTGTAGAAGGATTATTAGAGAGCATACTCAAATTGTTTTCAAGACTTTATTAGTTAAAACTAAAATTCTTTCTATGAGTTAAAAAAAACCCAATTGGGCCCTTTGGACTTAATCGGTTTACAATTGACCAAGATGATTATTTAAACAAATTAGTTGGGCCGAATCATTGTTGGGCCTTATTTGTAAGCTGTAGGCCGAGATATAATTGATGTGGGCCGATTGCTAGGAGTTTGGGCTAGGGATGTGGGCTGGTCATCTGAAATTGGGCCACAACTAAAGAATTGGGCCGAATATTAATATTGGGCTGAACATGAATATTGTTGGGCCTAGAAAACTCTCACGGTTTAATCCAATGAAACTGGGCCAAGGGATTTCACGTGATGGCATGGGCTGGCTGAATATTGGGCTGCTAACAAGTCTCGACCGAGAGAAACAAAATAAAAAGTTCGACCACCATCCCATTTCCAAGGTTCTTCGAGAGTCCTAAGACCATGTAAGGTTCGTCTAAATACAGTAGGTTCGGCGAGGTTGGTGAGGGTTCGGCTGCTGAGGTGGCGAACCTAGAGTTCGTCTAGCATGTAACAAGGTTCGTGGCTCGATGGTTCGTTCCAGATCGAGAAGGTTCGCGAGTCCAACCAGCAGCAGGGTTCGTGAGTTTTCAGCCACGAGGTTCGCTGCAACTGAGAGGGTTCGTTTGGGTATGAAGGTTCGTCCATGCCACTGCAAGGTTCGGGACAGGAGCATCAGGAAGGTTCGTTGATAGTTCGTGGAGTCGAAAGTTCGACTGAAGCCCCAACAGCCTCTTGCATGTCCGCCTAGTCTTCCTTGCGAACCCACGACCTGTCCCCATCAAACCGTGGTTCGTGGCTTGTTCCCAGAGCTCCCCCGACCTTCTCTTAGCTGGTCCGAACATTTGTAGTGTTGGGATGAAGACTCAATGTCGTGTAGTATCTAGGTTTAAAACAGTTGGTGGCTGGGTCGACATAATGCTTTGAAAACCCTAAATCCCGTGACTTTTGAAGCATCATACCTCGATTTCTAGTGGCTAACTTCTCAGATCAGTTGTACTTCCTTGAAGAGGAGATCGAGAGCTACGCGTGGGTTCAAGAATCATCCAAATCGGTTAAGAAATGAGTAAATCATGCTAGTTTGAAGGTGGTTTGGTGGTGATAATTGTGGTGGCCGGAAAAATGAAAGAGAGAGAGAGTATTTGAATGAAAAATGAAAGAATTCCTTTCATTTAGGGTTTTTATACCCTGTGTGGTGTTCGGGTCCGTTTCGGTTGCTCGATTCGTGTTTTCGTCGCGTGACCGGATTTTTACGCGTAAATTGTAATAAATAAATAAAGATGTTAATTTAATTAATTTGATGAGTTTCAAAATTGTAAAATGTTATTTAATTTATTTTATTAAATTTACTATCGTTCGTGACGTTTTTCGTTTTCGTTTCGTCGAATCGCGTCACCATCGCGCGTATTCGTTCGAATCGTCATTCGAACGAACACGACGATGGTTTTGCTTTCCGACCTTTGTTTTCTACTTTCCAGTCATCATTTCAGAACGTTAAACTCACAGATATGTTTGTGTGAATCATCACCCACGCAAACACACTGTCAGTTCGCTATTCTGAAATAACACTGCAATTAGTGTTTGAATTGTATTTCCTCACTGTCGGACTCAACTAACACACTGTTTTCACTTTGTTTTCACATTGAAGTGTCGGCCATCTGATTCCTGTCGTCTATGGATATCAGATCGCAACCGATTTGTTTCTGCTATTCACTTGAACACTATTGTTTCTATTGATCTGTTGTGTTAACTATACTTAGGTTTTCACTTAAATACACACAACTAATGTTTCAATTGTACGTTGTACTTAATGTACTTAAGTTTACACGAAAATACGTACAACGATTTCTTGTATTTAAGAATCTGTTAATACAAACACTGTTTACAAACACATATGTACACATAGTTACTGTATGCAAGTACACGCACCGTACGGACTTGCCGGCCGGTCAGGTACTAGTTGTCACAGTCTCCCCTTGTTAGAGAAATTTCGTCCCGAAATTTAAGCATAAGAGTCGGGCTTTATTTCTCGAACAAGTGAGGATACTTTGCTTTCATGTTGTCCTCGCGCTCCCAAGTAAATTCTGGTCCACGCTTGGAGTTCCATCGAACCTTTATAATAGGGATACGGCTACGTTTCAGTTTCTTAACTTCACGTTCCATAATCTCTACAGGTTCTTCAATGAAATGTAGTTGCTCATCAACTTGTATCTCTTCCAATGGTATGATCAATGATTCGTCTGCTAAGCACCTTTTGAGATTTGATACATGAAACACATCGTGTACTCCACTGAGTTCATCAGGGAGTCTGAGTCTGTATGCCACAGGACCTATGCATTGAGTAATCTCAAACGGTCCGACATACCTAGTTGCTAGCTTGCCTTTAGCCCCAAAACGAACTACGCCTTTCCATGGGGACACTTTCAACATGACTCGGTCACCCACATCGAATTCCAAAGGCTTGCGCCGTTTGTCTGCGTAACTCTTTTGGCGGCTACGTGTTACTTGTAATCGTTGTTGTATCTGGGCAATCTAATCAGTAGTTTCCTGAATAAGTTCAGGCCCAGTTATTCTGTTGTCTCCCACTTTGGTCCAACAAATTGGAGACCGACATTTTCTACCATAGAGTGCTTCAAAAGGAGCACATCCGATGCTGCTGTGGTAGCTATTGTTGTAGGAGAACTCAATGAGTGGTAAATGTGTGTCCCAACTTCCACCGAAGTCTAGGATGCATGTTCTTAACATATCCTCTAGGGTTTGAATGGTGTGTTCGCTTTGTCCATCCGTTTGTGGATGATAAGCGGTGCTCAAGTTAACACTTGTCCCTAGGGATTGTTGCAATGATTGCCAGAACCGCGAAGTGAATCGACTGTCCCGGTCTGAAATAATAGACAATGGGACCCCGTGCCTCACTACTATTTCATCAATGTAAAGTCTCGCTAGTTTCTCCATCTTGTACGTCTCTCTGATCGGTAAGAAGTGTGCGGACTTGGTCAATCTATCAATGATGACCCAAATAGAATTATATCCGCTAGAAGTGCGGGGCAGCTTGGTAATGAAATCCATAGCTATTTGCTCCCACTTCCCTTGTGGTATCTCCGGTTGTTCCAGCAAACCCGAAGGTTTCTGTTGTTCTGCTTTGACTTTGGCACAGGTAATACATTTGCCAACATAAGTAGCAATGTCTTTCTTCATACCCGACCACCAATAAAATGACCTAAGATCTTGGTACATCTTATCGGCACCAGGATGAACTGAGTAACGTGTCTTGTGTGCCTCGTCAAGTATGAGTGTCCGAAGTTCATCTACTGCTGGAATCCATACACGATCCAGATAATAGATAACTCCATCTTGTTTTGTCTTGAAATGTTTCTCGGCTCCACAATCGAGCTCGCGTTTCAGATTGTCTCTTTCCACTGCTTCTTGTTGTGCTTGTAAAATATGATCTCTCAAACTTGTTTGCACAGTCATTCCCATTGCGCGAACGCGTAAGGGTTTGACTCTTTCCTTCCAGCACAAAGCATCTGCAACATTTGCTTTGCCCGGATGGTATTTGATCACACAATCGTAATCGTTCAGGAGCTCAACCCAACGTCTCTGTCTCATGTTAAGCTCCTTCTGATCAAATATGTGCTGTAAACTCTTGTGATCTGTGAAGATAGTGCATTTGGTACCATACAGGTAATGTCTCCAAATCTTTAATGCAAAGACAACAGCTCCCAGTTCAAGATCGTGTGTTGTGTAATTCTTCTCGTGTATCTTCAACTGCCGTGAGGCATAAGCAATGACTTTGTATCGTTGCATCAAAACACATCCGAGTCCCTGATGGGAAGCATCACAATAAACTACAAAGTCATCATTGCCTTCTGGGAGTGTTAAGATTGGAGCATTGCACAATCTTTGTTTCAGTGTCTGGAATGCCTCTTCTTGTTTCTGAGTCCACACAAAAGGTTCAGTCTTCGGTGTGAGTTTGGTGAGAGGCAAGGCTATCTTAGAGAAATTCGAAATGAATCTCCTGTAATAACCTACCAATCCCAAAAATGATCTGATCTCCGTCGGTGTTGTAGGCCCATCCCAGTTCTTGATCGCTTCTATCTTGGCAGGATCCACATGAATACCATCACTGTTAATCACGTGACCCAAAAACTGAACTTCCCTTAGCCAGAATTCACACTTGGAGAATTTGGCATAGAGTCGTTCTTCTTTCAGAAGCTCCAAAACTGTCTTGAGGTGTTGCTCGTGTTCCTTCTCATTCTTTGAATAGATCAGTATATCATCAATGAAGACGATAACAAACTGATCTAGATACGGCTTGCACACCCAGTTCATCAAATCCATGAACACCGCCAGTGCGTTCGTCAATCCGAATGGCATCACCATGAATTCATAATGACCATATAGGGTACGAAAGGCCGTCTTTGGTATGTCTTCCTCTTGAATCCGGAGCTGATGATAGCCTGATCTCAGGTCTATCTTTGAAAAGTACTGTGCTCCCTGTAACTGATCAAACAAATCATCAATCCTCGGTAACGGGTACCGATTCTTGATGGTGAGTTTGTTGAGTTCTCAATAATCAATGCACATCCTGAAAGTTCCATCCTTCTTTTTAACAAAAAGAACCGGAGCTCCCCACGGGGAAAAGCTCGGTCGGATGAATCCTTTATCGAGTAACTCTTGTAACTGATTAGACAGCTCCTGCATCTCTGACGGAGCAAGTCTGTAAGGAGACTTAGCTACAGGAGTTGCTCCCGGAATCAAATCGATTCGGAACTGCACCGATCTCTCGGGTGGCAGTCCCGGTAAGTCATCCGGAAATACTTCTGCAAAGTCTCTCACAACTGGCACATCCTGAAACCTGATCGTCTTCTTGTCTTTCTGAATCACATGAGCTAGAAATGCAACACATTGTTTTCGTAAGTGCTTGTGAGCCTTCATGCACGATATTATCTTGACACTGCGTTTCGCTTGGTCTCCACGAATCTCCATGACCTCATTGTTCTCCACAGGAATGCGTAGTAACTTATCGGAACGGATGAACTCAACTCTATTAAGAGATAGCCAATCCATTCCGATGATGATGTCGAAACTGCCCAGTTCCATCGGTATCAAATTGATGGAAAATATGTGATCGCCAAGTGTTAGTGGGCAATTCCTAAATATAGTGTCTACTGTGATCTGTTTGCCATTTGCTATCTCAATAGTATAAGGGGAGTCTAACAATTCCTTATCATAATTAAGATGGCATTCAAAATCGGATGAGATGAAACTCTGATCCGCACCAGTGTCAAATATTATGGATGCATAGAAGTCAGATAAGAGAAATGTACCAGTAATAACATTCGGGTCCTGTCGAGCGGCAGCAACTCCTATCTGAAAGGCTCTTCCTCGCGGTGCTTGAGCCCCTTGTTGATTCCTCTTGGGACAATCCCGAGAGAAATGTCTTGGTTCGCCACAGTTGTAGCAAGACCTAGGATCTGTAGCAGCAGCAGTAGTAGCTGCGTTGTTGTTTCTGTTCTGAGTCCTCGGACTCCTGCAGCAATTTACTGTGTGACCAAATCTCTCACAGTTGGTGCAGTGTCTGCACGGGACATTTGGTAGATGATGAAACTGACACGTGTTGCACAAAGGTGCAGTGCCAGTGTATGGCTTCCTGATCTCCAATGGTTGTGGCTGGTTGCGCATTGGAGTTTGAGTAGTGGCAGCAAAGTATCTAGCTACCTTTTGTTTCTTAGCCGGACATTTATCTGACTTCTTGGAAGTTCCAGCCTTGGCTGTTTCAGCCTCCTTCTTGAAGTGACCAGAAGCAACCATCATATCTGTCAGGGATGCTGACAGTGTAACAGCTAACTCCATGGTAGTAGGGTGGGCAGAAATCACATGACCCCGGATGCTGGGCGGTAGTCCCCCGACATACCGTTCAATCCTCTTTTCCAATGTTGGCACCACATCCTGTGCCAAAGTAGCTAACTCATGAAATTGTGTGGTGTAGGCCAGATGCCTAGCACCAATCATCTCCAGGTTGAGCAGTTCAGTCTCAACCTTCTTTAGTTCATTTCTTGGGCAAAACTCTGCCCGCAGCGTGGCCTTGAATTCACTCCACTGCATAGCCTGAGCCTCATCCCGACCTCTGACTGAAACCTGAGCGTTCCACCAGGTTAACGCTCGCTTGCTAAATGATCCCGCAACATACTAAACTCTGTTTTGTTCAGGACAGCCACTGATGTCGAGGGTAGCCTCCATCTTCTCGATCCACTGGATCAATCCGACTGCACCCTCATTGCCACTGAAACTGGGTGGCTTGCAACCTACAAAGTTCTTGTAGGCATAGTCCTGACCCTGTCTGGTGTTACCGCTGCCTTCTCCAGATGAGATAGCAACGTTGTTGCTATTGTTGTTTTGATACGGTTCATCATCTCGGGAATCACCTCCCTCAGTTGGCTAGAAAGAAGAGTGGCCAATGCCACAGTAGCAGGGTCCAACTGATAAGCTGGTGGTGGCAGAGGAGGCAGGTGGAGGAGAGTCAGGTGGTGTCGGCGTAGATGAGTGAGGAGCAGAGCCTTGAGTAAGTGGTAATAGAGGTGGTTGTCTTCTTGGCGGCATTCTGATCATAACCGAAAGTAATCGGTTAGTGCAGTGATCAGAAGTAGAAGACATATGCAAATAGAATCCTAAGTCACATGATCTCTATATGAGGGTCCCTAGGTTATAGTCTAGGCCAAACTGTTAAAGTAATATGACCTATATTTCTCTATAACCATGGCTCTGATACCAATCTGTCACACCCCAGGTCGGCGGGAACGGATCGTGTTTTCCCGTCGGGCGGAAGGTTCCCGGGGCGCGATATCATGAGTGATAATCGAATGATCAGATTGTTTACATAGCACATGATAATTAAATGAGAAACAGCTAACACATCCAAGATATAGAATTACAAGATTAAATTACACAGTATCGTTCAAAATTTAATCAAGTAACTCTATCAAAAAGAATCAATGTAACTATATCTTGTATATGTACAAGATATACAAAAGATGATTCATGTTCTTGTTCCCAAAAGCATGCAACACAAAATAAAGCTAGGTCTTCTAAAAGTCCACTAGCTAAATCCTTGCATGAAAGTATCTACACCTGTTCATCACCTGAGAAACATGTATTTAAACAAAGTCAACACTAGGTTGGTGAGTTCATAAGTAAGTTAATGTACAACCTTGATTCATTCACATGCACATTCACAATGATAACATGTTACTTCTATGATTGTCTGTGTCACTTGTTCACCCAATGGCTCCTCAATATTTATAGTGACAAGTACTATATTATCCTAGTAGTGTTGCTTATATATAGGGCATATGTAAGGGAACTAAGCCCTAGCCAACATCCAACCACAACACCACTAGAACTCCACACTACTTGTAATACAACTATTGAATTCCACTCTCAATTCACATGTTTATCACTTCCTTGATCACCTGTTTTCTCATGTATAGAATAATAATATGATAACATTGTAATTATCAAACCGAAGTATTGATAACCAATATATGTGTTAAGGATATTAGATTTATTCAATCTGTTCCCTGTATTATTCTATAGTTTGTGGGGTTAACTATTATTTCACTTTTAAATATTAAAAGTGTTAGTTAACTGATTTTAATGTATTCTCAATGCAACGTATAGAGCCCAAATGAAATCCATTGTGATCCTCATGTAATCAGATTACAATGCATTCCATTCACCTCTACCCCGCCGTGTTATCCCAAAGCCTCCATGTGGGATTGTTCTCATGTGATTAACAAAATTGAATAAGAACTTGTCTTATTACATTATGTTAATTATGTGTAAATGATAAGAATCCTCATGAAGTTACGTTATCATGATCATCATCTACTGTAATCCATGTGATCCCAAAGTCTCAATGTGGGATTGTTCTCGTGTGATTAACAAAGTCGAATAAGAACTTGTCTTATTACATTATGTTAATTATGTGTAAATGATAAGAATCCTCATGAAGTTACGTTATCATGATCATCATTCACTTGAAATCCATATGTTCACCATGTAATCCTTAAGCCGTAGTAAGAACATGTCTTAGTACCCTTAAGTGACGCAGGTGGTGGATACCCAATGCGATCATACTATCACATAGTATGTTTTTAAGGTGTAGATTAAGTGTTATAAGTGATTTACTTATCACACTTCACCAATTATAATGTGAAATGATATTAAGAAGATATTTTATCTTCTAATCATTTATGTGTTGTGAAGTGTCACCATGTTCCACTGTAGTAGTTCTCATTGTTTGTTTCTATATGAATTGTCTCACAGTTTACTCATGTAGAATAACTAAGTATTATAAGATATAATCTTACAAATATGTTATTCAAATGTATTATTGATTATGAAATTTCTTTATCATAATCATCTGAGTTTCCCTGTTATCTCATGATCATAGAAGCATGCATACAATGATAATCGATAATAACAGTTTAATATGATCTACATCAAAGTATAAATAACATGTTAAGCAAAAATTTTAAATAAATAAAAGTAAACATGTTTCTCAGCCCCGAAAGTTAAAATCAGTAAAGATTAAAGTAAAAGGGGCATATGAACTCACCTTGTTGTGGTAGGGTTGACTTAGCTTAAACGAAAGAAGATACGCGCTCTTGATTGTTCTTGAGGTACTTTTCACGCTCTTGTATTGATTTCACATTTTTGTAGTTTTAATAGTATGACATGTAATTGCTTTGTGTGCACGTATGTGTTAGCCTAGGTCGGCTAACACTTGTGCGTCTCAGTAATGGATTCGGCCTTTGTTCATTATTCTCTAACAATTGCTTTCTCGAGTTTAGGGTTATCATGTGATCAAAATCGTACGTTATGTTAAATCCAAGTCATAAAAATTAACTTAGGTTCACCGGTTAAGGTTTGTCTTTGTTATAAACAATCTTGTATGTGTAGAAGGATTATTAGAGAGCATACTCAAATTGTTTTCAAGACTTTATTAGTTAAAACTAAAATTCTTTCTATGAGTTAAAAAAAAAAACCCATTGGGCCCTTTGGACTTAATCAGTTTACAATTGACCAAGATGATTATTTAAACAAATTAGTTGGGCCGAATCATAGTTGGGCCTTATTTGTAAGCTGTGGGCCGAGATATAATTGATGTGGGCCGATTGCTAGGAGTTTGGGCTAGGGATGTGGGCTGGTCATCTGAAATTGGGCCACAACAAAAGAATTGGGCCGAATATTAATATTGGGCTGAACATGATTATTGTTGGGCCTAGAAAACTCTCACGGTTTAATCCAATCAAACTGGGCCAAGGGATTTCACGTGATGGCATGGGCTGGCTGAATATTGGGCTGCTAACAAGTCTCGGCCTAGAGAAACAAAATAAAAAGTTCGACCACCATCCCAGTTGCAAGGTTCGTCGAGAGTCCTAAGACCATGTAAGGTTCGTCTAAATACAGCAGGTTCGGCGAGGGTGGCGAGGGTTCGGCTGCTGAGGTGGCGAACCTAGAGTTCGTCTAGCATGTAACAAGGTTCGTGGCTCGATGGTTCGTTCCAGATCGAGAAGGTTCGCGAGTCCAACCAGCAGCAGGGTTCGTGAGTTTTCAGCCACGAGGTTCGCTGCAACTGAGAGGGTTCGTTTGGGTATGAAGGTTCGTCCATGCCACTGCAAGGTTCGGGACAGGAGCATCAGGAAGGTTCGTTGATAGTTCGTGGAGTCGAAAGTTCGACTGAAGCCCCAACAGCCTCTTGCATGTCCGCCTAGTCTTCCTTGCGAACCCACGACCTGTCCCCATCAAACCGTGGTTCGTGGATTGTTCCCAGAGCTCCCCCGACCTTCCCTTAGCTGGTCCGAACCTTTGTAGTGTTAGGATGAAGACTCAAAGTCGTGTAGTATCTAGGTTTAAACCGGTTGGTGGCTGGGTCGACATAATGCTTTGAAAACCCTAAATCCCGTGACTTTTGAAGCATCATACCTAGATTTCTAGTGGCTAACTTCTCAGATCAGTTGTACTACCTTGAAGAGGAGATCGAGAGCTACACGTGGGTTCAAGAATCATCCAAATCGATTAAGAAATGAGTAAATTATGCTAGTTTGAAGGTGGTTTGGTGGTGATAATTGTGGTGGCCGGAAAAATGAAAGAGAGAGAGAGAATATTTGAATGAAAAATGAAAGAATTCCTTTCATTTAGGGTTTTTATACCCTGTGTGGTGTTCGGGTCCGTTTCGGTTGCTTGGTTCGCGTTTTCGTCGCGTGACCGGATTTTTACGCGTAAATTGTAATAAATAAATAAATAGGTTAATTTAACTAATTTGATGAGTTCAAAATTGTAAAATGTTATTTAATTTATTTTATTAAATTTACTATCGTTCGTGACGTTTTTCGTTTTCGTTTCGTCGAATCGCGTCACCATCGCGCGTATTCGTTCGAATTGTCATTCGAACGAACACGACGATGGTTTTGCTTTCCGACCTTTGTTTTCTACTTTCCAGTCATCATTTCAGAACGTTAAACTCACAGATATGTGTGTGTGACTCGTCTCCCACGCAAACACACTGTGAGTTCGCTATTCTGAAATAACACTGCAATTAGTGTTTGAATTGTATTTCCTCACTGTCGGACTCAACTAACACCCTGTTTTCACTTTGTTTTCACATTGAAGTGTCGGCCATCTGATTCCTGTCATCTATGGATATCAGATCGCAACCGATTTGTTTCTGCTATTCACTTGAACTCTGTTGTTTCTCTTGATCTGTTGTGTTAACTATACTTAGGTTTTCACTTAAATACACACAACTAATGTTTCAGTTGTACGTTGTACTTAATGTACTTAAATTTACACGAAAATACGTACAACGATTTCTTGTATTTAAGAATCTGTTAATACAAACACTGTTTACAAACACATATGTACACATAGTTACTGTATGGAAGTACACGCACCATACGGACTTGCCGGCTGGTCAGGTACTAGTTGTCACAAAAAGCCACAGAGAAAGACTCTAGCCTTTGGCATATAAGGATGGGCCATTTGAGTCTACGTAAGATGAACCATTTGGTACACAACAACTTGGTTGAGGGTGTCAATTTGAAGAATTTCAAGCTGTCTGATATCTGTGTCTCATATAAGAAGGGAAAGCAGACCAAGCAGTCTCACAAGCTGAAAAAGTTTCATTCAATCATTGTTCCTCTTGAGCTTCTCCATATGGATTTATTTGGTCCAGTCAACCGCATGAGTATAGCTGGAGATCAATATTCTCTAGTCATCACTGATGAGTATTCCAGATATTCTTGGGTTTTCTTTCTAAAGGAGAAATCAGAAACGTTTGAGTGTATTCAGGTTTTGGTAACCAAACTTGAATCTCTTTATAAGCTCAAGATTCGTATGCTTAGAATAGACAATGGGACAGAGTTCAAGAATCACAACATGGAGAACTTCTGTAATGTACGTGGCATTGTCCAACAATTCAATGCACCATATGTCCCGCAAATGAATGGTGTTGCTGAGTGCAAGAGCAGAACTTTGATTGAGGCTGCTCAGACTATGCTAGCCGATTCATCCCTTCCAGTTCAGTTTTGGAAAGAAGCTGTTGCAAATGCTTGCTACACACTGAATCGGGTTTTGATAGTCAAGAGACATGGGATGACTTGTTTTGAGCTGCTCCACAACAGAAAGCCTAACCTTAAGTATCTTGAACCTTTCGGTGCTCCGTGCACGATGCTTTAGAAACACTAGCTGGGGAAGTTTAATGAGAAGGTGGAAGAAGGGTATTTTCTTGGGTACAACACTCCTAATAAAAGGGTCTACAATAGGTCAACTCAGAATGTGGAGGCGTGGTACCATGTGGACGTTCAGAGACATTCTATGCCCCCATCTGGGAAAGGTCCAAGCTGAATGTTTGATTATTCAGACCTTTTCAACTCATTCAATATGCCTCCCATGTACTCAGATGAAGATGTGGCTGTTCAAAATGATGTATGGTGCACAAAATGCACCTGATGAACATGTGCAACCTTCATCAACTTCAATTCCCACAGTACAGAGAAATGATGACAGCTCAGACACAGATGATAATCCGATTCAGCCAGTTGCCCCCGAACCAAATGTTGAAAACATTGTACCTGCTCTTGAGGATATGAATCTGAACAATCTTAATTCACAGGTTGAGGTTCCTGCTCATCCTGTTGGAAGATTTAATCGCATTCATCCTCAAGATAAAATTATTGGAAGTCCGCTTGATGGGGTTAAGACAAGAAATCAGCTATATTCAGGAGGTCATGCTGATATTCTTGACTTTGCTGATGTGAACTACTGTGCCCATTCTTACTTCATCTCTCAAGCTGAATCGCGCACCGTCACCAAAGCATTGAGAGAAGAATCAAGGGTTGATGCCATGCAAGAAGAACTCCTACAATTCAAGAAATTAGGTGTTTGGCAACTTGTTGACAAACCGAAAGGTGCAAAGGTTATAGGCACCAGATGGGTTCTTCATTGCAAAAAAGATGATAACGGGATCGTTGTGCGAAACAAAGCACGTCAGGTGGTTCAGGGATTCAGACAGATTGAAGGACTTGACTATAATGAAGTGTTTGCACCGGTTTCTCGTCTTGAAGCAATCCGTATGTTCTTGGCATATGCATCCTTCAAGAAATTTAAAGTTTATCAAATGGATGTCAAGAGTGCATTCCTTCACGGTGTGATTAGTGAAGTGGTGTATGTCAATCAACCTCCCGGGTTTGAGGATCCATTGCATTGTGACCAAGTCTACAAGCTAGACAAGGCTTTATATGGATTGCATCAAGCACCATGAGCGTGGTATGAGACACTGTCTACTCACCTTCTGAACAACGGATTCAGAAGAGGTGTCATTGACTGCACACTGTTTATTCAAGAGAAGGATGGTGACTTACTCTTGGTGCAAGTTTATGTGGACGACATCATTTTCGGTTCTACAAATGATAGTCTGTGCAAGGATTTCGTGAAGGTTATGAAAGACATGTTTGAAATGAGCTAAATGGGGGAGATGAAAATTTTCCTTCGGTTGCAGGTGGATCAATCTGAGGCAGGGATCTTCATTCATCAGACCAAATACGCCGGTGACATTCTGAGCCGGTTCAGTATGTCAGATGCAAAACCTGCTGGTACCCCACTGGCTATTAATCACAGGATTACACCAGACGAAAAGGGGGTGTTAATCGATGCCACTCTGTACCGAGGAGTGCTTGGGTCTCTCATGTATCTTACTGCTTCTCAGCCAGACATCATGTTCGCCACATGCTTGTGTACTCGCTATCCGTCCAAACCAAGAGTATCACATCTGATTGTTGTGAAGAGGATTATGCGTTATCTGAAGGGTACTCCTGATCTTGGTTTATGGTACCCTAATGATGATAACTTTGAGCTTACTGCATACAGTGATTCAGACTATGGCGGATGCAAAAGAGATTTCAAGTCAACATCTGCAGGATGTCTATTCTTTAGAACCTGTTTAGTTACCTGGCAGTGCAAGAAGCAGACAACGGTGTCTACTTCAACATGTGAAGCTGAATACATTGCTGCTGCTAGTTGCTGGTCATAAACCATCTGGATACAGCAACAACTCAGGGACTATGGGTTACATTTTTCTAACACTCCTATTTATGTTGATAATACTGCCGCCATAGCTGTCACTAAGAACCCAGTCCAGCACTCGAAAACCAAACACATCGATATCAAATATCACTTCATACGTGATTGTTTTGAAAATAAACTCATCTATGTTGTTAATATACACACCGACCACCAGAAAGCCGATCTTTATACAAAAGCTTTTGATAAACCCAAATTTTTATATCTGCTATCGGCTAATGGTGTTTTCCAAAAGGATGAAGTCATTCCTTCATCTGATTCAAACAAATGACCATCGGTTTTATTAGTTAGTTTCTTTTACTTTACTTTTTTCAATGTTAGTATCTCTGTTACTTCTCTTTCTTTTAATCAAAAACTCAAAAAGATTTTCTGTTTTAGGTTTTTAGGGGAAAAAAAGCAGATTAATTTGAAAAACCAAAAAACATTTAGAAAATTTAAAAATCCAAAAACAATTGAAAAAGTGTAAAAATGAGAAAGTCTTATTTGAGAAAGTGATGCGTTAACCTATCATGTCTTAAAAGCAAAAGTGAATGCATAAAACGAAAACACATGAGATTTGTGATTTGATGTACTGATAGGCCAACTTTACAAAATGTATAGACAATTGGTGATTACTTAGAAAGTCTGACTTGTGGGATCCATTTTAGAAAACTAGCTAAGTGATAAATAGTTTTTGACTCAAATCAGTCATACACCTGTTATCAAAGGATCTAATAAGGTTTCCAATGATTCATGAATTCAAGTCTGTACACGTGCCATACTGCTTTGTAAAAACCTAGCTGAAGCCGTCCATTCAGATGAGAATGATTGAATTACAAGAAAATAAAGGCAAATCCGATTCTGTAAACGTGCCATATTGCTGGGTTGCAGCCTAGCTGAAGCCGTCCATTCAGAGAGGATAAGCTAAGAAAAATACAAAAATAAAATAAGTTCAATTCCATATACGTGCCATATTGCTTTGTAAAGACCTAGCTAAATCCGTCCATTTGGATAGAACAAGTAGATTATGTCAACACAATTCTGTATACGTTCCATATTGCTTTGTAAAGACCTAGCTGAAGCCGTCCATGAGAATGTGTTGAACATGAGAGACAAATCAAAAAGAAAAATACAAAAAAAGAAAATAAATTGGAACCTTATAGAACTTATGATGTTAGGTATTAAGTTATGCAGAGATGAGTTACAAACTAGCTTTGATCTTTATTGGTTTAATAAAATGGGTAACTCAGTCATATAATGTGAGTGTCCATCAAATTTGTTTAGAAGTGATGTATTGTCAGGCTTAAAGTGGACAAGTATATTAGTAATCATATCATAAGACAAATGTGTCTGAAGTGTAACATTCAGTAATGCTGATTTGATGTGATTAAGTGTATGTGTGATTTTCTTGATAGATTGCTCACAAAAATATGTGCTTCTTAATTGTTTTTAGTTTTAGTTGTTAGTTGTACAGTTGTCTTTTGTTTCATAAAAATACAAAAAGTTTTTATATGTTCAAATTTGTTTTAGATGATCATTTGTGGGTTCAGATGTTCAGCCATATCTGAATCCATCACCAACCAGACTAATCTTCATAATTGCACTCGTTTAACTGATAATAATGTCAAATTTGAAATTAAGTTGTGCTTGTGAGTGCTAAGCTTCATTCGTGCGAATGAACCAGGAGAATAGCTCATTCGACAAGTGACTTCATTCAAACGAATGAGTCATTCGGCCGAATCAATCTGAGCCGAAACAACTCATTCGGTTGACTCATTCGCCCAATGAAAATTCCTATTTAAAGGGTTCTGTCTGCCGAAGCAACTCATTCCCCCCAAAAAGCCTCTTTCGGTTACTGTGTGTTTTCTTTCGGCCGAAACACCCTCTCTCATCTATTCATCAAGTTTTCTTTGATTAACCCAACTTTTGTGCTGATATTCCTTCTTGTGACTATTACAGGTACTTGTGGATCCAAGATAATCAAGTTTTGTCCACGGATTCATTGTAAACGGACCGGGACTTAGGGATTTAGGGCTTGCAATTGTCGCCCTTTAATAAATGGCAAAATCGAACACAAAATCACCTAATACCTTTTCTAAAAACCTTAATTGGTTGTGTCTGAACATATTGGTGTAATTTTTGTGGCCTGATTTGTGTTTTTGTGAACTTGGGATTTTGAACTGCTTCGGCCGACCGAATGACACCTTTCGGACTTCAGGAGCCGACCGAATGAATGCAGCAACAAAATGAAGTCATATGGCCGAATGAGGCTCTTTCGGTCTCAATCCTCATTCGCCAGTCATTCGGTTGAATTAGCCTGTTCGGTTAGCATACTCACTCGGCCAAGGCTCATTCGGTCAGAATAGTCTCATTCGTACATGTTTTACACTTGTGAAAATTTTCTGATTTTAATCAATTATTTAATTTAATCAAACTGACATGTTCATTTTCATGTTTTTCAGAATGGCTGATTATAAAGCAGTGTCGAAGAACAACATTTGTGCCCATTTGGATCTTGCCACTAAGAACGCCAAGCATTTCAGAGAGATTATCACTTTTCTCAAGCGTTCTAGGATCTTTCCGGCTATTTCCACTGTCTATGAGCCATATCAGTCACATCAGCGGATTTCTGGGGATCCGCGGATATAGATTGTGAGGATGAGCCACATGTTATTAGAGGCATGGTGCTTGGGAATGATGTGATAGTCTATGCAGAGCACATCAGGAGGATCTGTGGATTTCATGATGCACCGGATCATCCCATTTTACTTGATAGCTATCACGTTCGAGAATGCTTCATGCAATGCAAGTATGATGGTGGCTTAGGATTCGGGGTCCTCAACAAGGCATTTCTATCTCCACAGTTTAAGTATTTGGCACATGTTCTTATTCACTGCCTAGGCTCGAGGAGAGGGGGATTTGATGAGTTGAGGGAGACCATATAGTGTGCATTTATGGCGTTGGTGCTCAATCTTCCCTTCAACTTTTTCGAGATGGTGTTTACACATCTAAAGGAGAACGTCGTGCTCAAGGGTGACAAGAAGTTTCTCATGTACCCTAGATTCATCCAGTAGATTTTTGATGCTTAGGTGCCTAACCTACCGAAGACGAGCACAGACATTATTCGGTTAGAGCACATGAATGACATCACTCTCAACAGAGTGCTATCTTACAGGGGAATGAGACGAAGCTCCAGTTCATACTCTCTTTGGTCATCTCCAGAACCCTGACAACATTGCTCCGGGAGGTAGGAAGTGGAGACATGACGATTCTGATTCAGATATAGAAGATATTATTGTACCAGGTGATGATTGTGATGATGATGGAGATGATGGTACTGATGATGTGGGTGGTGGTGATGCTGGAGTTGGTGTTAGTGTTGCAGAGGTTAGTGCTGCTGGAGTTAGTGGGGCAGGTGTTAGTGCAGGTGGTGTTAGTGGTGGTGCTGATGCAGGTGTAGGAGGTTCAGGTGCTGGTGAGGAGGATGTAGATGTTGATGCATTATTAGAACTGGATTTCATGGCTACTACTCAGGACACCGTCTCTACTCTAGAGATGGCTGGTACCACATCAGTCGAAGACGAACAGATGGAAGATATTGATGAAGAGGATGAGGGTGAGGATGCCTCTGATGACTCGGATTCAGAGGATGCAGGGCCTCAGGTGGTGACTACATGTTTTAGATCTCAGCTTGTTTTTCTTGATACTAGAGACATAGAGCCTGACAGGGAGGAGATCAGGGATCATTCATTTATACCTGAGTTTGACTTCTCTCCTCCCCCTCATACTTCCACTTCCATATCTACTGTTGCTGCTGCTTAGTCCACATCTTCACCACCGGCCAAGAGAAGAAGGACAAGGTTTTTCCTGCAGAGGCGGTCAGAATTGTCAACTGTTGTAGCATCCACTGTTACATCAGCTGCAACAGTTACAGTTTCTTCACTGACCAGGTCACAAGATATTCCTTCACGTCTTTCTATTGCCCCTCAGACATCCCCTGGTGTTCATGCTCCTGTTTACAGTGCTGCTTCTTCTGGTCCCTCCATCACACGAGCTGATACGATTATTCCTACTCTTTCAGTGACTGAACAGCTCAGTATAGTGAATAGTTGTTGCTTAGGTTGATGGAGAGGAACTATCAACAGGAGGAGGCCCTTGCCCAACTCACGCAGAGGGTCAGTGAGCAAGATGCTCTACTGCTCTAGGCTGCTGACCAGCGTGCAGACTTGAGGGCCAGATCTGCTCAACAGGAGGAGCAGTTGCTCAAGTACATAGATGAGCATAACCATTTGGCCTTGACAGCCTCTGGTTTTAGTGATTGGATCATCACTCTTGAGGCCGAAAACTTGCGTCCCATCGAGCAAGTTGAAAGCCTCAATGAAGCCACTCCCAAGAGAAAGAAGAAGAAGAAGATGAAGAAGAAGAAGATGAGGAGTCTGATGAGGAGAAAGCCTTGATTATGAGGATTCAGATAAATATGATGATTCTGATGACAATGATGGTTGAGGAAGTGGATCTGCCAGTTCTTCGAGTGCAGCAGAAGAGCAGACCCCTCACACTGAGATCCTAACCAAGACGAAGCATGATAAGAGTACCAAGCCTCCACCTCCTCCTCCTCAGACTGAAGATCCTAAAGCTACTAAGGAAGTCCAAGCTATGCCTTTGAGACGTCGATTGGATGAGACATTGACTATGATCTTAGACGCTCAAGGTATTATACAGCACTCAGTCAGCTATGATAAGGAGGAAGGAGAGATCATTCACTGCTTAACCAAGGAGCAGATTGTTGAGCTGTTCAGGTTAAATCCTAACGAGGTTGTGATTGATGATACCTTTGCTCCTGTTTCTGATATTCCTTCACCTGAGGGCTTTGATGATGCTGATGAGGTGATTTTAGAGGATATCATTGAAGAAGAGGAAGTAAAGTATACTTCAGCTGAAGATGATCTACCGACATTTACTAATCTCTTCGGAAAACACACTGAAGAGGAGCTAAGCAGGAAAGTTATAGAAAAGGTCAGTGGTAGTGAATCTTCAACAAAAAGACATTCAGCAAAGAAAGGAAGAATGGAAGGCATACTGGGAGATTTTGAAGAAGGAAAGTGTTGCAAAGATGCCAGCTACTCACACCAAATTTTATAGGACCAAAGGCTACAAGGCTGGAGGTCAAATAATTAGCTGGGCATACTTCCATGATCTGCAATGCTATGCTGTCAAGAGAGAACATGGAATTCAGCACCCCCACAACTTCAGGACGTTGCCAAGCTTTGAAGTCAATCATCTAGCACGTTTGAAGATGCTTTACAGTTCAGATTCAGGGATGTCTGCTTGGTTCTCTCGACAGATCCAGTACGAGTATAGAAATAGGTGGATTAACTTCAAGCCTCAAGAACCAGAGAGATACTACCATCCAGAAATTAGTGGAGATACCCATAGACATAAGGTTATCCTGAAGTGGCTGCCTCCAAGAGTCATGAAGAAGATTCCGTTGCGGAAGATGCGACATGACTTCTTGGACAGCTTCAGATGGTGGTATTATGATGGGCGAACGGGAGAGGATGTGATAGGGTTGTGCAAGGACAAGAAGTGGGATACTGAATGTATATTTGACCAGATGTGGCTGACGGATCTGTCACACAATGATGTCAAAGCTTTATACAGAAGTCAGATTTTCTTTGATGTAGAAGACATGGAGCAGGCTCTACAGTATATGAGAGTTATCAGGATCTGTATTGTTTTTGGGATTCATGCTGGATCAGACTGGAAGGCATATCAAACAAATACTTCAATAAAGATGCTGCAAAGTGAGGAACTAGGTCCAAGGGGGAGTATGTTAGTGCATTACATGTCCCTAGTTCAGCTTTTGTATGATCAGTGATGTATAAATGTTCTGTTATCAATGAAATCGGTCTTTTTATATTGTTCTTAATGTTTATTCTAGTTTATATGTGCTTGATTATGTTTAACTTTGATTAGATATGTCTTATAGACTCATTTGGATGAATGCTAAGAATGAGGTCATTCGGCCGAATGAACGCCTACAGAATGACTAGGGCGATCGAATGAGTCATCCGCATGACTCATTCGGCTGAGCCACTCGCCGAATGAGTTGTTTCGGCCACTCATTCGGCCAAATGAGTACCGTCTATATATACTTGTTCAAACGGATTCAAACCTAACTTTTCTCGAGCCCTCTTTCTTCCCAGAGCACTCTAGTGTCAAACCCTAAGGGTTTTGAGCGGTTCTTGCCTATCCAACTTAGATTCTCATCCGGTGTTGTTCAATCTTGATCCAAACGTTCATCCTTCACCTTCGGATCGCCACGGGGACTGCTGGTTTCGATTGGAAAACCCTCGAATAGGATTCCGCACTATTCCAGAGGCTGTCGAGCAAATCTCAGTAGGAACCGGGTAGTTTCCGGGCTCCGAATTGGTCCTACAATGAATACTCAAAATCATCTAGAACTTATTAGATCATGCATGCATGTCAATAAAAATGATCACGTCATAGATCTATGACCCAAACTATTTCCTTATCAATAAAACCCAATACCAAGCATCATGGATTGATCTCAGGGTGTCACACCCCGGGCCGGCTGGCCGGATCAGAGACCCATCGGGAGGAATAGTCCCGAGGCGTGATTGTAATCGAAGTGATTAGATTGTTACATAGCACATGATAATATGAGAAATACTAAAATACATTAAATGAATAAAATTAAATTACAATTTTTCATAATTTAATTCTATTACAACTTGACTTGGACATCTGTAATGTGGACCAGATATCCCACAGGGATGCTTGCACAGATGCAAGTCTTGAATCTTGTATCCGGCATGGCCGGAGAGATTCCATGCATGATTTGTAAGTTCTTCTAAGGGATCCTATCTTTCTCTCTCTAAAGTCATCCTTCTTTCACATGTACTTCACCTGAGAACATGTAAAATCTGTCAACACTAGGTTGGTGAGGCACATTTGTTTTGAAAATGATAGGTTTTATAAGAGGTTCATCAAAAGTCTTTCCATTCACATCGATTTTGAAAGTGATGTGCGAATGGCGTTGAAAACACGAATGAACTACACAAGTGCGTTGGTCTGACCATCATTACTGACACCATCCCAAATCACCAAAGCTAGTTTATGTATAGGGCATACGTAGGGTCAAGCTTACCGCCAGCCCAGCCACCCCTTTGATGATCCATGAGGCCTTAACAGAAATCGGACCTTGTCACTTGTGTATCTCCACTCTACTCGACACGACGAATGATTGTAAAATAAATTTGTGAGAAAGAAGCGTATGCTCTGTCTTCTGATATAGGAGACATGTTTTGTTGTTTGAAAGTCATACTAGTGACGCTCCTTTCTTCTAGTAAAACATTGTTTACTGTGTACTCGTTTAAAACTCGTTCAAGACCAAGTCTTGAACATTTATTTGATTTGAAAACTCTTGTTTTTGTAGTGTGGCCTGTCCATAATATCACCCTTGTGATCGTTTACCAACCCTAACTGATATGATTGTGTGATTAGTTCCCCTGGAACTAATCTGAGTTGTTGTATGTGTGCTTGCATGTAACATATCAGCCTCAGCGCTTGAGGTTTGTTAAACCTATGGTACCATCTACGTTACCGTCGTTTGACCCGTGTCAACTAATGGTAAATGACTCTGATGTGTGTTGTTCGAGAATTCTTCAGTGAATTCCCGGTGTGTTGTTGTGTGGACGCATGTTCTACTGAATTACCCTAGACAGATACCATACAAAAATGTTTTTTGTTTAATGGGGGATTCCCATGAAAATGATGGTATTCGATTGTGCATTACACAATTCCACGACTTGTGTCTGTTCACCTCTTGGTTGGGCACAAAGCCTCGAACTGTTGTGGTCAACGGAAATCTCCTCGGTGATTTGTGTTTTGAACCCTCGAAACTGGTTTGTTGTTGTTGTTTGATGAAAAGTTAAATGGAGCGAAGAACGCTCAGTAAAAGTAATTGAATAGACACTTATACGTATAACATTCGTATAAGTGGTTGAGGGTTGATCCTTTTATTGAAATCATATGAAAATAACTCTTATTCGTTAATCACTTGAACAAGAGGTTTCATGTTCTCAGCCCCAAATGATTTGGAAATAAGAAAATTGAAAATAAGGGGTCTATGAACTCACCTGAGGTAATGGGTCGTCGATGCACCTACCTGGTATGTTCTCTCGGTTTGAATCATGTGTTAAATATTAGTTAGCTAGGTGTTAGGTGATTATGTGCTTTGTTTCTTGATGTGATTTTAGAAAATGTGTTTTCATTCGTTTTAGTTTGATTAGAATTAAGTTCGGGTCTAAGGCTCAGTTCTATCAGTACAAACTGTGAAAGATAGAACTTTCAACACTTAGCCGTTTTGGGCTGTTCTTGGTGCGAACGAGTGGTTCGTATGAATGGCCTCATTCACACGAACGGAGTGATGCGAATGCATGTTCTCCTTCTTGTCATCCGTTCGTGCGAATGGGCCTTCGTTCGTGCGGTGGCTCGTTTGTCTGGCAGCTCGTTCGTGTGACTCTTCTTCACGAACGAGGCTTCTCGTTCGCACGAATGAGCCCTTCGTACGACTCATTAGCCTGCAAGTTTACCAATAACGCCATTTTTGAAATCGGTGGTTGTTTTTGGTGTTTTTATGGTCGAAATTGATGGTAAAACATTTTGGAGTGTTTTGGTGCCAAGGATCGGTGCTAATACTCACTGTGGGGCTCATATTTGATCGAAATGAGATGAAAAGGGTTGAAATCTTGAAAAGGAAATGTTGGGAGTTTAAATACACACGATTTGGACGGTGGAATGGTCCGTTTCGTGTGGAAATGGCCGAAAATCGAGAGGGGCGAAGGGGGGGTTCATTTGGGAGAGTTGGGTGAAAAATGGGTTTGAAAAACGTAAGTGTTGCCTTTATAGTTGTGCTGCCACACGAATCAGCCGTTCGTACGAATGGCTCCAATTCGTGCGAACAAACTGTGGCTATAAAGCTTCGCGAATTAGACCGGTTCGTACGAATGAAAGCCCATTCCTACGAACGGTTGTGTGTTTTAAAATTCTAATTGTTTATTAAATTGTTTTGGTGGGTTTGATTTAAACTTGTTATTATTTTACGTCAACGCTAAAGACTCATGCTGACATCTGTATGAATCGTCACCCATACAAATGTCGCGTTGTATCTAACTGCTGACATTGTTCGGCACTGTAAAGATTTCATTTAGGGTATCCATATCTAACAACATATCCACATGGATCGTCACCCATGTCGACATCTCGTTGGATCGATACTCCGAATGTTATCCATTGAAGTTTTGTTCATTGTTTTCCTCATAGGTTGTTTTTCTTTTAATCTGATTCATGTTCATGTGATTACGTGGATTTTCCTAACCGTTTTAGGAAAACCCGTGTATTTTTATTGTCGTTTATTATGGTTGTCTTTTCTCTCATAACCCTATGTCTTACACTGTGATTGTGTACACCCTTGGATTTCCGACTCATGGTTGCTCGGATGCCGGTTGTCACACATGGCCACAAATCAGTTGTAATATCATAGAATCGCAGATTCATAGCATCAAAATTTCATGCATGCATCACCCATAGGGTTGCATATGATAAATTTGAGTTGCATGTAAGTTTTTATGTGTTAAATGTGCAAAAAAAATGAAAATCTACCTCACAAATGTCCTTGGAGCCGGGATTCAAGATTGAAGTTGAGATAATGGCTCTAGAGACTGTTCTTGAGGATTCATCAGCTATTTACACGAGATGTTGGGGAGAACAAGCTCCCACAAGGCTTTCTTCAAGGTTCCAAGGCTTCAATCTTCAAGTCAAGCTCCAAAACTGATGTTCTTGAGGTTACAGAGGTGATAGCATGTGATTTGGGAGAGGATAAATCGTGTGGATCGCATCTGGGGTTGAATATAATGATGAGAGTAGGCTAAAACACACCAATCCTTTGCACCAAAACACTCCAAAACTTGTTGCCATCAATTTCGACCGTAAAAACACCACAAACAACCACCGATTTCAAAAATAGTGTTCTTGGTGAATCTGCAAGCGAGTGAGCCATATGAAGGGCTCATTCGCGCGAATGAGAAGCCTCATTCACCGAGAAAAGTCATCAGAATGAGCTGCTAAACGAATGAGCAATCAGACGTATGAGAACACATTCGCTCGAATGGATCACAAGAATGGGAGTATGCATTCACATCATTCCATTCGTGTGAATGAAGGTTATTTGCACAAATAGGCCATTCGCACCATGAGGAGACCAAAACTGGCTAAGTGTTGAACGTCCTATCGCACACCATTCGTATGGATAGTTTCGAACCTTAGACTAGATTTTTAAAGCTAATCAAAATAAAACGAAATAAAAACACGTATTCCAAAATCACATCATGATACAGAACTCACAACCATTCAACACTTAACTGACTAATAATCAATTTAACACAGGATTCAAACCGAGAAAACATACCGAGTGAGTGCATCGACGACCCATAAGCAATTAAATGTAAAAAAATACAAGATAAATAAAAAAATTCAAAAGATACACTTTTATAGGTTCTAAATAATATATATTCAATGAAAAATAGTTTGGGTAAATTAGAAAGTGAAAAAGTGATTATTCTTTATTTAAATGTTAAAATAACCCTAAAAAGGATTAAAAATACGAAATAATATTAAACATGTAAATAATTAGATATTTTATTTTTATCAGATTATATATCATATATATAGATGTTAAAATAATTTTCATAATTTTTGGAAATACTAAAGTTTTTTAATAATATTTAACCATTTAAATAATCCAACAATTATTAAATATATAAAATTAGCTCTAAAATTTCTGGAAAATTTTCTAACGTCATTATAATAGAATATAAACATAAATAAAATTTTATTTGAATTTATTGGGATCAGATCCTATCAAATCCAAAATATAAGATTTAAAGCTTATAAAACATGCATAAATTGGAAAATCATTCAAAAATGACCAAATAAAAATATATAATATATTTATAGAGTCATTTCTGATACATATTAATTATAAAATTTACTTTATAATTTTTATTATTTAATATGAATTTTTATAAATTTCCTTAGTTAAAAGAATACACTTAAGTAAAGTGATAATTCAAAATTTTTCAAGAGATAATATAAGTCAAAAATGAAACTGTGATCCATATAAAATAATAAATATTATAAATAAAATGTATAATTTGAATATAAATCCTTACGATAAACATAATATAAAAATTTAGAAACATAATTATTTGAAATATAAGGATAAAATGTTAAATTAACAAACATTATAAATATATAATCAAAAATTTAAAATATAGTAACGTGATTATATGATTCAATTTCCTTTTGAAAATATTTAATATAGTATGTTATCATATATTATTAGCATCATGTTATTATTAGTAAACTTAAAATGTCCACATATATAATTTTAATTAACATACATATGAAAGTGAATCAACTTTGAGGATCAAGATTTGATAGATATATTAAACATAAAAATCTTAGGCAAAATTATGAAATTAATTATAGTACGAAGGGAGAATACTAATGCATATAGTAAACACAAATTAATATTAACATAATACATACGTTTATATAATTAAAAAAAAATTAAAACAAACTTTTAAGTGTAATTTTTAAAAAATTTTCAATCAAAATTGATCATCCCGAGTCCTTCTACAAGAGAAGAAAAACGAAATCAAAAGATTTTGTGAAAATGTCAACAATGTTGTCAACTCTATTAATTTTCAAAAGTTAGATTAACTTTTTCTCTAAACAATCTCGAATAAAATGGTATCTGATATCAATGTTCTTTGTTCTCTTATGTGAAACTGGATTTTCAGTAATGGCTATTGTGGCTGTATTATCAACAAAACTAGGGGTTGTTATAAAATTTAATCCGTAATCTCGCATTTGTTGTGTAAAACCCCGACCGATGGCGAAACGTCGGAATGTCATGAGGGATGTGTCAATTGTTCATAAGCTCGTGGTGTAACATCTGTGCATTTAGTCATGGTAGTCGTAAACAGTGATAGAATAATTTGTACTTATATTCAATCAGTCAATGTGATTCATGTGTTCATGATTGTGTTTGTGTGTTATAGGATCTTATTCAATTTGGAACAAGTATGTATTATTTATTTACAGTCGATTACGCTAGACAAGAACAATATTGTATTATATAGAAACAGTGGTGGGCTGGCGTAGATAAGGCAGTTAGCTGGACTCTGGGTATCCCCTATACATATACTACGTTCGGTATAATGGGATAGTGTTAGTGTGTAGTGTTGTGATGAATAGTATGACAAAAGAATTAATTAAACAACAATCGTAATGCGTAAGCGAGACTGAGTATAGTTATGGGTGACGATCCATAAAGATACAAATGTTGAGCTTATAATTACGAGTAAACGACAATAAATAAATAATACGATCGAAAAACGTACGCAATTATGGGTATACACGTAATTGTATTCGTTTAACGGTCTGACAACAAACAAAAAGTTGAAAATAAGTAAAATATTTTATTTTACCTTTTACAATTTCGAAACTCATCAAAAACAATTCAAAATATTAATTTCGTAATCGTTGTAAAATGTGCGTAAAAATACGTGAAACCGACACCGAGCGAGACCGAACACGCGGGAACCACACGGGGCATAAAAGCCCTTAATTCCTTCATCTTCTTCATTTATTTCAGCCATCTTCCCTCTCTATCTAAAATTTTTGTCATCTCACCCTCTCTCTACAAAAACACCATTAAAACACCAAGATCTCCTTCACTACACCAAATCGCGCATATAGCGTATCAAAACGATCCTCTCGGCGAAAAGAAGTTTGTAGTACCAAGGATCGGAGCTACATAGAGCTATTCAAGCCGGATTCTTAGAGAGAAGTTTCGGATTCAAGGGTATTCTACTATTCATCTCTTTTCTTTTAAAACCGGGTTTTAACATATCATTTTAATTCTTACATGTTCTAAATGAGTTCACGCATGAATAATCACTAAAACTCACCATCTATTGTGGTTAAATCGTGATTTTTGCAAGATCCATAGTTGTATCCTGATCAGGCGAACCTGTTACCCAGCCGAACCTTATATTCAGACGAACTTGCAGGAGCGACGAACCTTCAGTTAGACGAGCTTCCAGGGTAACGATGTAACATTTGTACATTTAGTCATGATAGTCGTAAACAGTGTTAAAACAGTGTGTGTCCATGTTCAGTTAATCTATGTGATTCATATTTTCATTATGTGCTTGTGTGTTAGAATCCTTATTATTTGAGAATAAGTATGTATTATTATTTACAGTCGATTACACTAGGCAAGAACAGTATCGTGTTATATTGAAACAGTGGGGGGCAGCGAGAGTGAGCCCTATATATATACTGCGTTCGGTATAACAGGATAGTGTTAGTGCATAGTGTTAAGACGAATATTATGACAATTAATTAATTCAACAAGAATCGTAATACGTAAGCGAGACTGAGTATAGTTATGGGTGACGATCCATAATGATACGAATGTTGAACTTATAATTATGATTAAACGACTTTAAATAATTAATACGATCGAAAACGTACGCGATTGCAGGTATACACGTAATTGTATGTGTTTAACGATCTGACAACGCACGAAGAGTAAAAATAGTTAAAATAATTATTTTAATATTTTTACAATTTTGAAACTCATCATTTTATTGAGTTTAACAACTCTTTTATTTAAAATCGCGTAAAATACGCGTTACGTTCCGGAAACGCGAACCGAGCGACCAAAACGAACCCGAATACCACACGAACTATAAAAGCCCTAAAGATGGTCATTTTCTCATTAAATCCACCAACAATCACTTCTCTCTCTAGAATTTTCGTTCAACCTCTCTCTCTCTAGAAAACCGAGCTTCAAACGTGAATAACTCGCTCGTTTCTCAACGGATTTTGGTGTTCTTGGTGTCCACGCGAAGCTCTCGACATTCCCTACACGAAAGTACAAGAAATCAGTGTCCGGCCAAAAACGAGGTATGATTAAAAGAATAATCACGAAATTAGGGTTTTCTTGTGTGTTTTGTTCAAACCCGACCCAAAGCCGGCTCTTGCACCATTATTTGAGTTTTCGCACCTACAACAATCATCCTTGATGTTGGATTAACTTGGATCGAGGTCTGGAAATAGAGTTTTGATGATGAGGATGGTGCAGGTCTACAAGTTCGTGGTTGATTGGGGTTGCCAAACCCTCTCTTGGCAAACCTGTGTTGGAGACGAACCCATGGTTCGTTGGTCACAGCCAGCCGAACCTTAATGGTTCTCACGAACCTGCACGAACCCATGGCACTCCAACGAACCCTCGGTTTCTGGGCGAACCCACCATGCAAGCAGCCGAACCCTACATGGTTCGTGGACGTATCAGCCGAACCCTAGGGATTTCCACGAGCTATCACCGAACCATTGAATGTTCAACAAACCATTTATTGCAGGAAACGAACCATCAAGCTTGCATGGCCGAATCATTTGTTTCTTCTCGAACCATTTAGCCATCCCGCCGAACTCTCCTATGCCGAACCCTGTAAAGACGAACCCTGCATGGTTCGTTGATTAATGCCGAACTTTGGACATCTCACCATGAACGAACCCTTGCTTTCACGAACCAATCCCACCTCGGACGAACCCTTAACCATGCAAGCCGAACCTTAGAAGAATAGGGGAAAGGTTTGCTGCCTAAGTTGGCAGCCCATAAGCCTTTCGGCCCAATTCAATTCTATGTGGCCCAATTTCATTAGCAACCGGCCCATAGATTTAAACCAAGCCCAATGGAATTAGGTTGACCCATTATGATCTTAATTGGCCCAATTTGATTCCATTCGGCCCATATTATATCAAGATCAATAGTACTCTTGACCCAATAATTCATATAGGTGGCCCATGACATCCCATTTGGTTCAATTCAATTCCATTTGGCCCAACATGATCATTGGTGTCTTACATGGCCCATGAACATATCGGTTGGCCCAACACCACATCCAATTGGCCCACGATTAACCTAAGAGGCCATGGATCTTTGCGTAAAGCCCATTATGATTTCATGGGCTTAAGGCCCATGAATTGATCTACAAATCAAAGGAATTGTGTTTTGATCTTAGTGGGTTAAATATAACCAACATGACTATGAGATCAAGTTACAATCCTAAAGACTCCAACCATGGAAACATTTATGTCAAATCTCATGTTAATCAATGACTTATCAAACTTTTAAACACATACTGTTTATGCATAATGAGTTGTGCATAAAAGCTCATAACATAGTCTTTTCATGAACCATTGATCAATCAAGTAACTCAATCATGACTTTCAAGTTTACACAACAATCATAATCATGAGATCAAGTAATCAAGAGTTAATCAAGTTCAAGTGAACACAAGTCAATCAATGAATCAAAGTCTATACAACTATAAATCTTATATCTTATGTATGATTACAATGATATAGGAACCAGTTAGAAGTCCTGTTTGCTACTTGCTATTTGTTATAGTTCAGAGTCTATTGCAGACAGGTGAGAACATTAGCCCCTCTTTTTACTGTTTTTGCAACTGTTTTGGGGTGGAACACGTGATCAAATACTCTTGCTTCAATCATATTACATGATACATGTTAATGTTACTTTACAAACATTACAGGTTCACTCTAGAAATCCAAGGGATTTCTCAACTGTTTCAAAGGAATTATAAACCATTTATAATGGTTTTATCAACTATTAAATTTATTCTTCTAAAAAAGGTTTTATAAAGGATATTGAACTGGTTTATAACCGATTTACTCGAATGGATTTATCTCATGGTATTCAAAACAAAGGATTCAGTTCATGGTATTCAAACAAGGCTTTCAAAATCATGTTATCATATAAGGCATTAACACGCAAATTTTAAAGCAAAGTTCAAAAGCATGGTGTCCATCGTTGTGAACAAACTTATAAACACATCAGGTTTCACATTCATTAGCGTTAGTACTGGGTGATCACAACAAGGGAAAGCGGACACATTGGTTCATACCAAAATGGAGTTAGCTTTTAAATTTGTTTTATAAGCTAACTGCAGGTTTGGTTTCGTTATGGTTTTATCAAAACTGCTGATACAATATCTAACTCCAAACGTAGTTTGGGACTTGATTTTATGTTGGCTTCTTTAGTAAATAGTCTTCAGACTTTTTATCACGTTTTACATACTTGATGTTAGTTTGGGTTGCAACCCATCCATGTAATTCTATTATTGCTTTAATCTACCTATGCCTTATATTACAAAATCATGTTTACATATGTTAAACCTATTGTTCTCACCAACTACTTCTGTAGTTGACAGTTACTTTTCACGTGTTTCAGGTAATCAGGTGTAAGGCATTTTAAGGACAACTAAGGAGACCGATTAAGATAGAACAAGATGAAGAAACATGCTAGGATGGATTTAGAAACACACTAAAATCCTAATTGTTTAATTGTCTTGTTTGAAGTCTTATTTTGTAAACTATATTTTGGGTCTGTAGTTGTCATTATTTTGGTAGATAGTTGTCTGTAACTAAATGACTGTCTAAATATTATGAAACTTAGTAATCCATTGTGGTTGTTCTTATTCAATACTTGTGCATGATTCAACTGTTCCTACGTCACCGTGCCGTGGATTCCGCACGCGGCGCAGGGGTGTGACAGGTTGGTATCAGAGCCAAGGTTGTAGAGAACTAGGAAAAACCCAATGTTTAATGACTAGACCAATAGGACTAAGTGCTATAGGCTTGAGGATACTTAGGATCTAAGTAACTTAAGTGAGCATTAAGTCTACATTAAGCTTGAAAGATCTTAGGGATATTTTTCTAAGATTAGATATTGAGTCAAGGAATTTGAATCGGAATTCTATAATTTTAGAAACCGAATTAAATTTCTCACACATATTCATTTAAGGATTTCAGAGGCAAGGATCTATATTCTTAGTATCCTTGATCTGAAATTCTCACACAGAGATCATTAAAGGATTCCAGAGGCAAGGATCTGTATTCTTAGTATCCTTGATCTGGAATTCTCAATCAGTGTTCATTATAGGAATTTAGAGGCAAGGATCTGTATTCTTAGTATCTTTGATCTAAAATCCTTGTCATGTTATCATAGGAATTCAGAGGTCAAGATCTATTAATTTAGAATCTTGATTTGAAATCCTTGTCATGTTATCATTATCAGGTGTTCATTATCATAGGAACTTTATAACTTAGAATCTGTGTAACAGTATTCTTTAGTTGAAGTTCTCACAGGAAATCATATTACACAATACTGTAAGTATTGGGAACCTAGGTTAAATCAACCTAGGACACATATACAGAAACCTAAGGTCTTAATTTCAAATAAATTAAGAACCGTGGTTTACATAGTCATAATCATATCCATAGTACAAGAGGCAATAATGAAACAATCATAATCAATCAAGAGTTGGAATCTTAGCTCCAAATACGAACGGCGGGTTAACGCTGATGTGCTGAGGTAAGTGGTGGGTCGGTGAGAGCTTACCCTATATATAAGCTTATTTCGGTATGTCAGGGGGAATCCGGCGTTCGTGTTTGAAGTGAAGATTCGGGAGCAACTGGATCATTGGACATTAGTCAAACACATGAGATACAATCATTGGTGAATCAAATCATAGTGCAATTCAAACTTGGATGAACCAAACATTATGGTAAATCAATCAAGTTGTGAACATTCTTTCAATGTAAACCTTAAGTGAAATTCTGAAGTGATTACATCATTAGTACTTACTAACATAGTTTAACAAGAAAAATTGTAGAGCACACATATGACTTAGTTCTACATGTTAACAACTGTTAGTAGGTGCACACATAACATAATCATAGTTCAATCATGGATTCTATCATAGTTCAAATTGATCAAAGATCATAGGATTCTTAATCAATGGAACATACATGGAAATCAGTACAAAACATGTTGCCAAATGCTAGCAAGGACATGATCGTGGTATATCGAAGCGGTGGTGGGATGGCGTCTGGGCTGGCAGTTTGCTTGACCCTTTCGTATTCCCTATATATAAGCTATCTTCGGTATATCGGGAAAGTGTCAGTGTGTAGGTTTGGTGGATTGAGATCATGGAACATCATACACATTCACGTGAGAAGTATGCTAATAAGCTGATCGCTTATACGTGTACATGCTCATATTACAATTGAATGATAATACTAGTAGTATGGATATATTACTAATTTTATCATGCAAAATTCAATTGTATCTTTTCTCATTACTGACCCACTTGTGGCTTCTATTCGTAGAATGCCTCCCCGACGTGATCCTAACGGAGGGGGTTCGACAAGTGGCAATGACGATGAGATCAACAAGATTGCCCGAGCCATCGCTATACACGTGAGAGATGTCATTCCGCGCATGGTCACTGATATCACCCAGAATCTTCGGGGGAGTACTAGTGATTCAGCACATAACTCAAATGCCACCAACACTGGAACTGCTAACTTCACTTTCAAGCAGTTCAATGATGCTAAACCTCCTAAGTACGCTGGTACTGAAGGAGCTACTGGCCTACTGCAGTGGCTGGAAAGCATCGAGGATATTCTTGATTTCACAGGATGTCCTGAGAACCTGAAGGTCAAAATGGCCTCGAGCGCTTTTCACAAAGGCGCCCTCACCTGGTGGAACTCTGAGAAGAACACCAGAGGACGGGAAGTTGCATTAGCTTTATCTTGGGAGGATTTCAAGAAGTTACTTGTGGATAAGTTTTGTCCACGACATGAGCTGAAGAAACTTGAGGTGGAAATGTGGAATCTGGTGCAAGATAGTGGGGAGAACGCAAAGTACACAACTCGTTTCCATGAGTTGTGCATTCTGGTGCCACACCTGGTTACTCCTCTATCCCGCAGGATAGAGAAGTACATCGAAGGCTTACCTCTAGTTGTCAGGGGAACTGTGATGGGGAATAACCCCACTACTCTGGAGGCAGCGATTCATCTTGGAGCTAGCCTTACCGAAGAATACGTTAAGTCTGGAGTGCTCACCCGAAAGGGGTATAAGAGAGCACAGATTGATGAAGGCAAGAAGCCTGAACAACAACATCCCAAGAAGAAGAAGCAAAAGACAATCAAGAACTTTGCAGCCCTGACTGCAGTTACACCTACTCATGCCTCACCCATTACTGCTATGCCACAATCTGCTTCAGTCAGAAAGCCATATACTGGCCCGTTTCCACTCTGCACCAAATGCCAATATCATCACCTACCCAACACTCCATGCAAAAAGTGTCTCAAGTGTGGGCGGATGGGACACTTGGCAGCTACATGCCGATCTGCACATCTTGCTGCTGTAACAACTGCTGCCACAACTCCTACTGCTACAGGTGGAAGGGCCTGTTATAATTGTGGAGCAGAGGGACACTTCAGAAACCAGTGTCCAAAACTCAACAACAACACTGCTACTGCTCGTGCTTTTATTATCGGAGCTGCCGAAGCACGCGAGGAGCCAGCAGTTGTCACGGGTACATTTCTCCTTAATGGTCATTACGTTTCTATCATATTTGATACTGGTGCTGATAAAAGTTTTATCTCTGCCCATACTGCTTCTTTGCTTAACATAGAACCATCTATACTTACTGCTCCCTATACCGTAGAAGTAGCTGATGGTAACACCATACTAGTAGATTCTATAATGCATGGTTGTGAATTAAGATTAAACGACCATCTTTTCCTCATCGATCTTATTCCTATGATACTCGGAAGCTTCGAGGTTGTAATAGGAATGGATTGGTTATCCAAAAACAATGCCGAAATTGTATGTTTGGAGAAACTTATTCGAATTCCTTTACCGTCCGGCGAGACGATGAGAATCTATGGCGGGAAACCCTGTCGCGGATTGAAGATTGTATCCTGCATCAAGGCTAGGAAGTACTTGAGGAAGAAATACTTTGCATTCCTAGCTCACGTGGTAGAGAAGAAGCCTAAGAAGAAAGCAGTTGGAGACGTTCCAGTCATCAGAGATTATCCAGACGTGTTTCCAGAAGACTTGCCTGGATTACCACCGATCCGACAAGTGGAGTTTAGAATCGATGTTGTCCCTGGAGCAAACCCAGTGGCGAAGTCACCGTATCGATTTGCACCATCTGAGATGCAGGAACTGTCTAGTCAGCTTCAGGAACTTCTAGACAAAGGTTTCATAAGACCGAGTTTCTCTCCTTGGGGAGCTCCGGTACTCTTTGTCAAGAAGAAAGACGGTTCATTTCGTATGTGCATCGATTATCGTGAGCTAAACAAGTTGACAATCAAGAATAGATATCCTCTGCCCAGGATCGATGATATGTTTGATCAATTACAGGGAGCAACTTGCTTCTCTAAGATTGACTTACGGTCCGGGTATCATCAGTTACGAGTAAATGATGAGGATATACCAAAGACTGCATTTAGGACTCAATATGGGCACTATGAGTTCGTGGTTATGCCATTTGGGCTGACCAATGCACCCGCAGTGTTCATGGACTTGATGAATCGAGTCTGCAGGCCATACTTGGATCAGTTTGTTATTGTCTTCATTGACGATATACTGATCTATTCAAAGACAGAACAAGAACATGAAGATCATTTGAGGAAAGTCTTAGAGTTACTAAGAGCTGAACAACTTTATGCTAAATTCTCAAAATGTGAATATTGGTTAAAGGAGGTTCACTTCTTAGGACATGTCATAAACAGGGATGGAATACATGTAGATCCAGGAAAGATTGAGGCGATTAAGAACTGGACTACTCCATCTACTCCAACAGAGGTTCGTTCGTTTCTGGGTTTGGCGGGCTATTACAGGAGATTTATTGCGAATTTCTCCAAGATTGCCTTGCCACTTACCACACTGACTCAGAAAAGTCAAGCCTTTATATGGGGACCGAAACAAGAAGATGCATTTCAACTTCTTAAACAGAAGTTATGCAATTCCCCTATCCTTAGCCTTCCAGAAGGCAGTGATGATTTCATTGTCTACTGTGATGCTTCAAACCTTAGTCTCGGTTCTGTACTTATGCAACGAGACAAGGTGATCGCGTATGCTTCAAGACAGCTTAAGGTTCACGAGAAGAATTACACTACTCATGACCTTGAGTTAGGGGCTGTGGTCTTTGCATTGAAGATTTGGAGACACTACCTTTATGGTACTAAATGTGTCATCTATACAGACCACAAGAGCCTGCAACACATTCTCAATCAGAAGGAACTCAACATGAGACAACGACGTTGGGTTGAGCTTCTAACTGATTACGACTGTGAGATTCGTTACCATCCGGGTAAAGCCAATGTGGTGGCGGATGCTCTTAGCCGCAAGGAACCAGTTAAATCAATTCGTGTAAGAGCCATGGAGATCAACACACAGCCAAACTTGAAAGATTTGATTCGTATTGCACAGCAACAAGTGGTGACAAACAATCAGCGGAAAACAGACTTAGATTGCGGGATTGAGAAGAAACTGGAACCTAGATCAGACGGGGTGCTATATCTCAACGACCGTATCTGGATTCCGAAGTCTGAAGAATTGCGCACACTCATCTGTGATGAGGCTCATAAGTCGCGATACTTAGTTCATCCTGGAGCCGATAAGATGTATCAGGACTTGAGGATATCTTGCTGGTGGAACGAAGAAAGACATAGCACTTTATGTGGGAAAATGTTTTACATGTTCAAAAGTCAAAGCAGAACATCAAAAGCCTTCGGGACTTCTGCAGCAACCTGAAATTCCTCAATGGAAATGGGAACAAATTTCCATGGATTTCATAACTAAGTTGCCGAGAAATCCACGAGGTTTTGATTCGATTTGGGTGATCGTTGATCGACTCACCAAATCTGCTCATTTTCTCCCAATCCGAGAGGATTACAAGATGGAGAAGTTATCCACATTATACATCAACGAAATCATTGCACGTCATGGTACACCAACATCAATCATATCTGATCGTGATAGTCGTTTCACTTCTCGCTTTTGGCAATCATTGCAAAAGGCTTTGGGAACTCGTGTTAATCTTAGCACGGCGTATCATCCCCAAGCCAACGGTCAAAGAGAAAGGACTATCCAAACACTCGAGGACATGCTTCGTTCTTGTGTCATTGACTTCGGTGGAAGTTGGGACACTTATCTTCCACTTATCGAGTTTTCGTATAACAACAGCTACCATACAAGCATTCAATGTGCACCATTCGAAGCTTTATATGGTAGGAAGTGCCGATCACCGGTCTGCTGGACCGAGGTTGGTTACTCACAAGTCGTAGGACCAGAACTCATTCAGGAAACATCAGAAAAAATCACAATCATTCAATCAAGGCTTAAGGCCGCACGAGATCGGCAGAAGAGTTATGCTGATCGACGTCGGAAACCGCTTAAGTTTCAAGTCGGTGACTGAGTCTTACTCAAAGTTTCTCCCTGGAAAGGCGTTGTTCGATTCAGGAAGAAAGGGAAACTTGCACCAAGGTACGTTGGACCTTTTGAGATCCTGGAACGGATTGGTCCCGTAGCCTACAAACTCAAACTTCCAGTGGAGCTAAACAATGTTCACGATACTTTTCGTGTATCGAATCTTAAGAAATGCTTGGCGGATCATGATGTTCAGATTCCACTGGAAGACATTCAGATTCAGAACAACATACAATTCATAGAACGTCCGGTTGAAATCATGGATCATGGGGTCAAGAAACTTAAACGCAGCCGTATCCCGATCGTAAAGGTACGATGGGAGGGCAAACGCGGTGCTGAGTTCACCTGGGAACGTGAAGACCAGATGAAGCTTAAGTACCCTCATCTTTTTACAGTACCTTCGGCTAGTTAATTTCGGGACGACATTCCCTTAACTAGGGGAGACTGTAACATTTGTACATTTAGTCATGATAGTTGTAAACAGTGTTAAAACAGTGTGTGTCCATGTTCAGTTAATCTATGTGATTCATATGTTCATTATGTGCTTGTGTGTTAGAATCCTTATTATTTGAGAATAAGTATGTATTATTATTTACAGTCGATTACACTAGGCAAGAACAGTATCGTGTTATATCGAAACAGTGGTGGGCAGCGAGAGTGAGCCCTATATATATACTGCGTTCGGTGTAACAGGATAGTGTTAGTGCGTAGTGTTAAGACGAATATTATGACAATTAATTAATTCAACAAGAATCGTAATACGTAAGCGAGACTGAGTATAGTTATGGGTGACGATCCATAATGATACGAATGTTGAACTTATAATTATGATTAAACGACTTTAAATAATTAATACGATCGAAAAACGTACGCGATTGCGGGTATACACGTAATTGTATGTGTTTAACGATCTGACAACGCACGAAGAGTAAAAATAGTTAAAATAATTATTTTAATATTTTTACAATTTTGAAACTCATCATTTTATTGACTTTAACAACTCTTTTATTTAAAATCGCGTAAAATACGCGTTACGTTCCGGAAACGCGAACCGAGCGACCAAAACGAACCCGAATACCATACGAACTATAAAAGCCCTAAAGATGGTCATTTTCTCATTAAATCCACCAACAACCACTTCTCTCTCTAGAATTTTCGTTCAACCTCTCTCTCTCTAGAAAACCGAGCTTCAAACACGAATAACTCGCTCGTTTCTCAACGGATTTTGGTGTTCTTGGTCTCCACGCGAAGCTCTCGACATTCCCTACACGAAAGTACAAGAAATCAGTGGATTTTTCCGGCCAAAAACGAGGTATTCTTAAAAGAATAATCACGAAATTAGGGTTTTCTTGTGTGTTTTGTTCAAACCCGACCCAAAGTCGGCTCTTGCACCATTATTTGAGTTTTCGCACCTACAGCAATCATCCTTGATGTTGGATTAACTTGGATCGAGGTCTGGAAATAGAGTTTTGATGATGAGGATGGTGCAGGTCTACAGGTTCGTGGTTGATTGGGGTTGCCGAACCCTCTCTTGGCAAACCTGTGTTGGAGACGAACCCATGGTTCGTTGGTCACAACCAGCCGAACCTTATTGGTTGTCACGAACCTGCACGAACCCATGGCACTCCAACGAACCCTCGGTTTCTGGGCGAACCCACCATGCAAGCAGCCGAACCCTGCATGGTTCGTGGACGTATCAGCGGAACCCTAGGGATTTCCACGAGCTATCACCGAACCATTGAATGTTCAACGAACCATTTATTGCAGGAAACGAACCATCAAGCTTCCATGGCCGAACCATTTGTTTCTTCTCGAACCATTTAGCCATGTCGCCGAACTCTCCTATGCCGAACCCTGTAAAGACGAACCCTACATGGTTCGTTGATTAATGCCGAACTTTGGACATCTCACCATGAACGAACCCTTGGTTTCACGAACCAATCTCACCTCAGACGAACCCTAAACCATGCAAGCCGAACCTTAGAAGAATAGGGGAAAGGTTTGCTGCCTAAGTTGGCAGCCCATAAGCCTTTCGGCCCAATTAAATTCTATGTGGCCCAATTTCATTAGCAACCGGCCCATAGATTTAAACCAAGCCCAATGGAATTAGGTTGACCCATTATGATCTTAATTGGCCCAATTTGATTCCATTCAGCCCATATTATATCAAGATCAATAGTACTCTTGACCCAATAATTCATATAGGTGGCCCATGACATCCTATTTGGTTA
This sequence comes from Mikania micrantha, assembly GCA_009363875.1. Taxonomy (NCBI): domain Eukaryota; kingdom Viridiplantae; phylum Streptophyta; class Magnoliopsida; order Asterales; family Asteraceae; genus Mikania; species Mikania micrantha. The sequence continues at coordinate 83,184,764 of CM018692.1, read as the reverse complement.
AATTCAATTCCATTTGGCCCAACATGATCATTGGTGTCTTACATGGCCCATGAACATATCGGTTGGCCCAACACCACATCCAATTGGCCCACGATTAACCTAAGAGGCCATGGATCTTTGCGTAAAGCCCATCATGATTTCATGGGCTTAAGGCCCATGAATTGATCTACAAATCAAAGGAATTGTGTTTTGATCTTAGTGGGTTAAATATAACCAACATGACTATGAGATCAAGTTACAATCCTAAAGACTCAAACCATGGAAACATTTATGTCAAATCTCATGTTAATCAATGACTTATCAAACACATACTATTTATGCATAATGAGTTGTGCATAAAAGCTCATAACATATTCTTTTCATGAACCATTGATCAATCAAGTAACTCAATCATGACTTTCAAGTTTACACAACAATCATAATCATGATATCAAGTAATCAAGAGTTAATCAAGTTCAAGTGAACACAAGTCAATCAATGAATCAAAGTCTATACAACTATAAATCTTATATCTTATGTATGATTACAATGATACAGGAACCAGTTAGAAGTCCTGTTTGCTACTTGCTATTTGTTATAGTTCAGAGTCTACTGCAGACAGGTGAGAACATTAGCCCCTCTTTTTACTGTTTTTGCAATTGTTTTGGGGTGGAACACGTGATCAAATACTCTTGCTTCAATCATATTACATGATACATGTTTATGTTACTTTACAAACATTACAGGTTCACTCTAGAAATCCAAGGGATTTCTCAACTGTTTCAAAGGAATTATAAACCGTTTATAATGATTTTATCAACTATTAAATTTATTCTTCTATAAAAGGTTTTATAAAGGATATTGAACTTGTTTATAACTGATTTACTCGAATGGATTTATCTCATGGTATTCAAAACAAAGGATTTAGTTCATGGTATTCAAACAAGGCTTTCAAAATCATGTTATCATATAAGGCATTAACACGCAAATTTTAAAGTAAAGTTCAAAAGCATGGTGTCCATCGTTGTGAACAAACTTATAAACACATCAGGTTTCACATTCATTAGCGTTAGTACTGGGTGATCACAACAAGGGAAAGCGGACACATTGGTTCATACAAAAATGGAGTTAGCTTTTAAATTTGTTTTATAAGCTAACTGCAGGTTTGATTTCATTATGGTTTTATCAAAACTGCTGATACAATATCTAACTCCAAACGTAGTTTGGGACTTGATTTTATGTTGGCTTCTTTAGTAAATAGTCTTCGGACTGTTTATCACGTTTTACATACTTGATGTTAGTTTGGGTTGCAACCCATCCATGTAATTCTATTATTGCTTTAATCTACCAATGCCTTATATTACAAAATCATGTTTACATATGTTAAACCTATTGTTCTCACCAACTACTTCTGTAGTTGACAGTTACTTTTCACGTGTTTCAGGTAATCAGGTGTAAGGCATTTTAAGGACAACTAAGGAGACCGATTAAGATAGAACAAGATGAAGAAACATGCTAGGATGGATTTAGAAACACACTAAGGAACGAACCTTTCACACGAACCTGAGGAACGAACCTTTCAGGCGAACATGCAGGGCGACGAACCTCTGGTTCTGGCAAACCTAAGGAACGAACCTTTCACACGAACTTGCAGGGCGACGAACCCTTATCCAGACGAACCTGCAGGGGCGACGAACCTGCAGGGGCGACGAACCTAAAGGTTCTGGCGAACCTGAGAGGAGCACGAACCTCTAGGTTCGGGCGAACCTGAAGAGCTGAACGAACCTAGGACAGCCGAACCTCAGGTCTGCGAACCTTGGATGGATATTGCCGAACCTAGTGTAGACGAACCATAAGGTTCGCTGATCCTAGGGATAACAAACCTAGAATTTAAACTAAATTGCTATTCTTTTTCTTGATAGCCTAAATTGAAACACAAGTATTCGATCAGGATTCGTGCAACACTTTTAAACATAAAAACAGGTTATTCAATGGTTAATCAGGATCATAATAACACAAGTCAATCAATCAATCAAAGAGTACAATATCACAAAGCTTATATTCTATGTATGATTACAATGATATAGGAACCAGTTAGAACTCTTGTTTGCTACTTGCTACTTGTTCTGGTTCAGAGTCTACTGCTGTCAGGTGAGAACATTAGCGCCTCTTTTACCATTTTATAACTGTTTTGTGGTGGAACACGTGATCAAACACTTTTATGCCAATCATAATTCATATACAAGATTCATGTTACTGTTCAATTGTTACAGGTTCACTTTACAAATTCAAGAGATTTCTCAACTATTTTAAAAAGGATTTATCAACTGTTAAACAATTTCTACGAAAAGGTTTTATAAAAGGTTCTCTAAACTGTTTTACAACTGTTTTACGCAAAATGGTTTTATAAATGTTAAACACTTTAAAGAATAAGTTTTTATAAATTCTTTTACTATAAACTTGTGCTTTCGATAAAATAATATTTTAGAAATTTTGTTATTATACAAGGACACTATTCTCAGTACTAAATCAAGGGTTTCAAAACAAGGTATTCAATCAATAGTTTTCATGGTGGTATTCAATCAAAGGATTTCAAATCATGGTATTCAAGCAAGGTTTTGAAATCATGGTAATCAAATAAGACATTTCAACCAAAGGTTTCGAATCAAAGTATTCAAAAGCATGATGTTCATCGTTGTGAACAAACTTATACACACATCAAGACACATATTCTTATTCTTATAGTGTTAGTACTTGGTGATCACAACAAGGGAAAGCGGGACACATTTGGACATACCAAAGCTGGAGTTAGTTTTTAAATTTGTTTTAAAAACTAACTGCAGAATTGGTTGCATTACGCAAATATGAAATTGCTGTTAATTAAGTTTACCAGCATAAGTCGTATTGACCGGGTTACGTTAACACAGAGTTGTCTTCTGAGTAAATTCGTTAGTACGACTCGTGTTGAATGTGTTTGCTGACTAATTTTCTAACTCCAAACGTAGTTTGGGACTTGATTATATGTTGGCTTTTCTAGTAAACCGTCTGTTGACTGTTTGCACACATTATTCTTACTTGATGTTAGTTTGGGTTACAACCATCCATGTATTTTCATTCACTGTTTTATACATATGCTTTACATTGCAGATTCATGTTTACAAATGTTAAACCTATTGTTCTCACCAACTACTTTTGTAGTTAACAGTTACTTTTCACGTGTTTCAGGTAACCAGGTTTAGAGCTTCACAAGGACAACTAAGGAGACCATAGTTAAGATAGAACAAGATGAAGAAACAAGATATGATGGATTAGAAACTCACTAAATCCTGATTATTTAATTGTCTTGTCTGAGTCTTATTTTGTAAACAATATTTTTGGTTCTGTAGTTGTCATTCTTTTGGGAAGATAGATAGATTGTCTGTAACTAAACAATGGTCTAACATCTATGAAATTTAGTAATGCATTGTGGTTGTTCTTATTCAATACTTGTGCATGATTCAACCATCGATCGTCACCGCGCAGTGGATTCCGCACGCGGCGCAGGGGGTGTGACAGGTTGGTATCCGAGCCAAGGTTGTAGAGAACTAGGAAAAACCCAATAATTAACGACCTAGACTATAACCTAAGCTACCCCATAGGACTAAGTGCTATAGGCTTGAGGATACTTAGGAACTAAGTAAACTTAAGTAAGCATTAAGCCTACATTAAGCTTAAAAGATCTTAGGGATACATTTCTAAGATTAGGTGCTGAGTCAAGGAATTTGGATCGGAATTCTATAATTTTAGAAACCGAACTAAATTTCTCAACACATATTCATAAAGGATTTCAGAGGCAAGGATCTGTATTCTTAGTATTCTTGATCTGAAATTCTCAATCAGAGTTCATCAAAGGATTTCAGAGGCAAAGATCTGTATTCTTAGTATCTTTGATCTGAAATTCTTATCATGTTATCATCATCATGTATTCATCATCATTAGGACTTCATAACTTAGAATCTGTGTAACAACATTCTTTAGTTGAAGTTCACACAAGGAGATCATTATACTCAATACTGTAAGTGTTGGGAACCTAGGTTAATTAACCTAGGACAGATATACTAAAACCTAAGGTCCTGATTTTGAGTAAATCAAGAACCACGGTTTAGACAATCATAATCATATTCATAGTTCAAGAGACAATCCTGAATCAATCATAATCAATCAAGAGTTGGGATCCTAGCTTCAAATACAAATGGAGGCCAAGCTCTGGCATACTGAAGTGGTGGTGGGATGTTGGCTGGGCAGGTAGTAGCTTGACCCTACGTATGCCCTATATATAAACTAACTTCAGTATGACAGGGGGAATTCGACGTTGGTATTTGAAGTGAAAATCCGGAAGCAACTGGAGTCATTGAACATTTTTCAAACATATCAAATACAACCATTCGAGATAGAATCATTTTGTGAAACAATCATTGTGTTAATCAACCATATCTGAGTCCACCATTGTGTGTTAATCAAATAGGTGAACAATCATTATGCGTAGTCTTAAGTGATTACATACTTAGTACTTACTAACATAGGTTAACGAGAAAGATGTAGAGCACACATATGATTTAGTTCTACATGTTAACAATTGTTAGCAGGTGCACACATAATTCAATCATAAATCAACCATAGATTCAATCATAGTTCAGTGATCAAAGATCATGGAATTCTTAATCAATGGAACATACATGGAAATCAGTACAACCGTATTACTAAATGCTAGCAAGGGCATGATCGTAGTATATAGAAGCGGTGGTGGGCTGACGACTGGGCTGGCAGGTTGCTTGACCCTTTCGTATGTCCTATATATAAGCTATCTTCGATATACTGGGAAAGTGTCAGTGTGTAGGTTTGGTGGAGTGAAATCATGAGATATCATACACCATCATATGAGAAGTATGCTAAAGGGTTAGCTGATCCTATGTTAACCGACTTTGTATGCTTGTACATATTACAATTGAATGATAATATTAGTAGTATGAACGTATTACTAACTTTATCATGTAAATTCAATTGTATCCGTTCTCATTACCGACCCACTTGTGGCTTCTATTCGTAGAATGCCTCCTCGACGTGACCCCAACGGAGGGGGTTCAACAAGTGGCAATGATGATGAGATCAACAAAATTGCCCGGGCTATCTCATTACATATGAGGGATTTCATTCCAGGTATGGTCACTGATATCACCTAGAACCTTCGGGAAAGTACCAGTGATTCAGCAAACCGCTCAAATGCCCACAACGTCGGAACTACTACCTTCACCTACAAACAGTTCAATGATGCTAAGACTCTTAAGTACGCTGGTACTGAGGGAGCTACCAGTCTACTGCAATGGCTGGAAAGCATTGAGGATATCCTAGACTTCACCGGATGTCTAGAAAACTTATAGGTCAAGATGGCTTCAAGCACTTTTCACAAGGGCGCACTTACATGGTGGAATTCGGAGAAGAACACCAGAGGACAGGAAGTTGCTTTGGCCTTACCGTGGGAAGATTTCAAGAAGATACTTGTGGAACAGTTTTGTCCACACCATGAACTGAAGAAACTCGAGGTTGAAATGTGGAATTTGGTCCAAGATAGTGGCGAAAGCGCGAAATATACAACTCGTTTCCATGAGTTGTGCATTCTGGTGCCACATCTAGTTACTCCTCTATCCCGCAGGATAGAGAAGTACATTGAAGGCTTACCCCTAGTTATCAGAGGAACCGTTATGGGGAGTAACCCCACTACTCTGGAGGCGGTAATTCATCTTGACGCTACTCTTACTGAAGAGTACGTCAAAGCTGGTGTACTAACTCGAAAGGGATACAAGCGGCCACAAACGGATGAAGGCAAGAAGCCTGAACAAAATCAACCCAAGAGGAAGAAGCCAAAACAGAAAATGATCAATAACTATGCAGCCTTGACTGCAGCTACACCAGTGCAAGCCACTTCTGTTAATGCTATGCCACAACCAGATACGGCCAGAAAGCCTTATACTGGTCTGTATCCACTTTGCAACAAATGCCAATACCATCACCTACCCACTATTCCATGCAGAAAATGTCTCAAGTGTGGACGGTTTGGACACTTGGCCGCAACATGTCGAGCCACTCATCTTGCTGCTACTACCACTACCACCGTTCTTACTACTACAGGTGGAAGGGCTTGTTATAACTGTGGACCAGAAGGACACTTCAAAAACCAGTGCCCGAAACTTAACCATGCTGCTACAACTGCTACTGCTCGTGCCTTTGTTATCGGAGCTACCGAAGCACGTGAGGAGCCGGCAGTCGTCACGGGTACATTTCTCATTAATGACCATGTTTCTATCATATTTGACACTGGTGCCGATAGAAGTTTTGTCTCTACTAATATTGTTTCCCTGTTTAATATACAACCATCTATACTTACTGCTCCTTACACCGTAGAAGTAGCGGATGGTAAAACCATACTAGTAAATTCAGTAATTCATGATTGTGAATTAAGATTAAACGATCATCTTTTCCTCATCAATCTTATTCCTATGACACTCGGAAGCTTCGAAGTCGTTGTAGGAATGGATTAGTTATCCAAAAACCACGCCGAAATTGTATGCTCGGAGAAACTTATTCGAATTCCCCTACCGTCCGGCGAAATGATGCAAGTTTACGGCTAGAAACCCTGCCGCGGATTGAAGATTGTGTCGTGCATCAAGTCTAGGAAGTACCTGAAGAAGAAATACTATGCATTTCTGGCTTATGTGGTGGAGAAGAAACCTGAAAAGAAAACAGTTGGAGATGTTCTGGTCATCAGAGATTATCCGGATGTATTTCCAGAAGACTTGCTTGGACTACCACCGTTCAGACAAGCGGAGTTTAGAATCGATCTCATCCCTGGAGTAAACCCAGTGGCTAAGTCACCATATCGATTAGCAGCGTCTAAGATGCAAGAACTGTCCAGTCAACTTCAAGAGTGTAACACCCCAAATTTTCTAATACAAGTTATTTGAACTTACGAATGCGTAACGAACGATTAACTTGCTAGAAAAAGGGACGAAAAATAACTAAGTTTAGGCCACGAAGTTGTGTACTCAAAATGGGATTTCAAGTACAGTAGTTCTCGAAAAACCATAGTATTCGAAATTTACAATTTCGGGTACAGGACACTGCCTATAAATAGTAGGGCCTTGGGAAACGTGCTAACCTTTGGCTAGAAGCACGTTCTCTCTCGAGTACACGAAGTCGAGACCAAGAAACTTCAAGGATCGAGCTTTTGTTGATCAAACGTACGAGGATACACACGAGAATCTACAGGAGTGATACTTTAACCTCAAGTAAGTGATCCAAACTGAAAAGTTAGGATTTTTATACAAAAGTTAGGATGGTTAATCAAAGAGTGAACTTATGCATAAAGCTCACACCTTTATGCATAAAGTTCATAACTTTGAGGTTCTGATACGTTGGTAACAACCTAAGGAACCTAGAACTAGCTCCCCAAAGCCTTAGATGAATTTTCTGAGATGTTTTATGAGGAAATGATGCGTACACGAAATCATGAACAAAGGGTACTCGAAATCATAGATGTTATTTCGAGTACAATAGATATTTCGAGTACATGGCATTTCGGGTACAAGGGCCATTTCGTGTACACATGCTACTTCGAATACACTGGGTATTTCGAATACACTAGTTATTTCGAATACAGATGATGGATCCAAGCACCAGCCATTTCGTGAACTCTGTAATTTCGTGTACATGGGAACCTAATGGACTTCAAGTGTTTCGAATACTTAGCTAAGTTTCAAGAACTTGGAATTTAGTAAGGGGGACTAGTAGGCTATGAGGACTTGAATAAATTCTACGTCTAAGAACGGGATGTAATGAGATGATGTAACTGATGTAGGTTCCTTGAGTCCTAGCTAAGGAGTTCGGCTAAGGAAAACAAGAGTCTACTATCAGGTGAGTTCTAGACGCCCTATTTACACTTACTGTTTTGGGCTGGCATACATGCTTATTGTTATGTTATGTGATTATGTTATGATGATTTATGAATGATGTTATGCCATGATGATGTATGTATGAATATGTATTACACATGATGAAATGTGCCTGGGAATATGCTAAGGTATGATATGTGCATGGTAAATGAGTCATGATGACATAACATGTTAATGAGAGCATGCATTATGATGTTAACTAAGACAATAGTTAATAGATGCTATGACGAGGTCCTAGAATACTAGGATGCATGAATGTTGAATGATGATTATATGCTAGCCTGATATGAAAATATGAGGCCATGATGTATGAATGAGGAAATGACGCTAGCATTACATGATGGCATGATGTATGATAATATGCTATGATGCTTGCATGCTATGTATGTGATGATAGAACGTTATGATAAATTCCTATACATGTTATAGGATATGTATGCATGATGTACTAGTACCAGTACTAGTAAGTATGGACGATGACCTGAACATATCAGGATATGAACAGCCGATCGGGCTATAAACATAGAGCCGATCGGGCTATAAACATGGTAAGAGCCGATCGGGCTATAAACACGGAGCCGATCGGGCTATAAACATGGTAAGAGCCGATCGGGCTATAAACATGGTAAGAGTCGATCGGACTATAAACATGGAGCCTTGTGCCGGCATAAGCCCACTGCTCATGTTGATAAGAGTGGTTTGATGATGACGATGGTTATATGGCTACGATGATGACGATGGTTATCTGGCTACGATGATGACATGGTTATGTGTTATGGTTTATGTGTATGATATAATGCTTTCATGTTAAAATGTTTAACTCACTAAACGGTTATGATATTTTATGAAAACTAGAACTCTCCAGCGTAAGCTGACTTGATTTAGCATGTATGTCAGGTTAAAGCTATGATAAGAGAAGGCATGGAGCTCGGGCATCAACTCAGACGATCCGTCGGTTTTGGCAATTCGAAATGATTTTGATACAGATACTTTATTAAATTATGTTTATCAACTATGTTTACATTTCCGCTACATGATTATGAAAGTTTTTAGTTTAAGAGCTATGTGTTATGATGAAAACCAACCTCTGCGAGGTGCCCGGTTTCGGGGCCTCACAAGTTGGTATCAGAGCCATAGTTTGAGAGATCTTGGCATCCCAAATGCCAAGACTTAAACTGAGAATGGGATTAAATGATGCGGATTGCCAACCACGGATGAACGGATGCCACGAGCTGAATGATAAGTATGAGTTAAGATGTAGATCTATGGTTAGAAAGGTAGTTAGTGACATGCACGTTGAGGAGATGGGATGGGAAACGTTTAGAGCCTATGAGTTGGGTAAATGGTTAATAACACCTGATCAACATCATTAACAATTTACAAAGCTTATTTCGTGCTAAAATGACTCCTGTACTGACTCATCAATTGTTGCATTATGTAGAAATTTTAGATGGCTGGACAAAAGGGTAGACCACGTAAGCAACCACAGAAACCCGAAGAACCACGTGTCGAGGGTGAAGAACCCGTCAATGAGGACAACCACGAGCACAACGAGCAACCAGAGAATGAAGAAGAGTTCACTCTTGAGCCTGTTGTAGTGAAGGCTATTTCTGATGAGGTCTACAAGATCATGGATGAGAAGCTACCAGCCTTGATTGCTAAGGCACTGAAGGATACTCTGAAGGACAAGTCCGAGGGAACCAAGGAAAGCTCTAAGGAAGATGAGGATGTTGTGATCGTCGAGACAAAGAGCAGTGATTCTATGTCTGGGAAACTGAAGGGTTGTGATTACAAGTCCTTCAAGGGATGTAACCCACCGATCTTCGATGGGAAGAAGGATGCTGTGGCCACCTGCCACTGGATTTCTGCGATGGAGGCTGTTATTTCCATCAGTGAGTGCCGAATTGATCAAGCTGTCAAGTTTGCAGCTCACTCCTTTGTCGAGGAAGCACTTCACTGGTGGAACACCATTAAGGAGTCCAAGGCTGCAGCTGATGTGGAGAAGATGACTTGGGACGATCTAAAGGAACTGGTCACTAAGCAGTTCTGTCCCAAGAATGAGCTGGATAAGGTTGAAAGGGAGTTTCTGGTTTTGAAAGCTGGAAGTTTGAACCACCGCCAGTACACGTCGAGGTTTAATGAGATGGCTAGACTGGTTCCTCACTTGGTTTCTACCGAGGAACGCAGGGTGAAGTTGTACATGGAGGGTTTGCCTCCCAAGGTTCGGATTCATATGAAGGCAAATGCTCCCAAGACTTATGATTCCACTGTGGAGCTCAGCGGCATAGTTTGGGATGATGTTATGTCAGCCGAACCAGCCAAAGAAGAGGCAAAGGTGAAAGAGTCCTCCGGGACTAAGAGGGGTCGAACAGACCAACGAAAGTTTTCAGGCAAGAAGGTGACACGGGAAGATGCTGGGATATGTAGCAAGTGTGGTAAGGGCCATTTTGGGCCGTGTCGTGTGGGCACAAACTTATGTTTCAGATGTGGAAAGGTGGGGCACTTTTCAGCCAACTGTCCCGGTACGATTCGATGCTATAACTGTAATGGGGTTGGACATTTGTCCAAAGATTGCAGGCAACCACGGGACGATGTTTCGGGCTCGGGTAAGAAAGAAGAGAAAGGAAAGGAGAAGTAGAAGGCTAAAGCACGAGCCTTTACGATGACGAAGGATGGTGCGATTGAGGACCCTGATGTGGTCACAGGTACCTTTTCTATCAACAATATTCCTGCTTCTGTATTGTTTGATTCTGGTGCCAGTATGAGTTTTGTATCTTCTACTTTCTGTGATGGGTTATCTGGGAAGGTTAAGAAGATAGATCGGGTATTTGATGTAGAGACGGCAAAATGTAAGATGACCAGGGTGACTGAGGCTATTGATAATTGTTATGTTGAGATAGGAGGTCATAGGTTCCCAGTACGATTGTTTATTATTACCTTAGGATGATTCGATGTGGTTTTGGGTATGGACTGGTTAGCCAAATATGAGGCTAACATTGTATGTCGACGAAAGATGATATGTTTGCGTGCGATGGATGGGAGCTCCGTGACGGTTTATGGTGATAAAGCGATGTATGCGCCTAAGATCATTTCGATGATCATGGCTGATGTTATGATGAGGCGAGGGTGTGTAGCCTACTTGGCCTACGTGATTGAGGAACGTATGGATATGAGGACAATTGATGATGTTCCCGTGGTGTGTAACTTCCCCGATGTATTCCCTGAGGAATTGCCTGGATTACCACCCGAACGGGAAATTGAGTTCCAGATCGACTTAGTGCCGGGGGCACAACCCGTTGCCAGATCACCGTACCGTTTAGCTCCAAACGAGATGAAGGAAATGATGACCCAGCTACAAGAACTCCTTGATAAAGGTTTATACGACCGAGTGTCTCTCCGTGGGGAGCACCTGTGCTGTTCGTTAAGAAGAAAGATGGAAGTATGCGTATGTGTATCGATTACAGGGAACTGAATAAGTTGACCGTAAAGAACAGTTATCCTCTACCTAGAATTGATGACTTGTTCGATCAATTGCAAGGTCCAAGCTGGTTCTCAAAGATAGATCTCCGATCAGGTTACCATCAGTTGAAAGTTCGAGAGCAGGATATTCCAAAGATTGCTTTCCGTACGCGTTATGGGCATTACGAGTTTCTCGTTATGTCGTTTGGATTGACGAATGCTCCCGCAACATTTATGGATTTGATGAACAGGGTATGTCGACCGATGCTGGACCGATCGGTGATAGTTTTATTGACGATATTTTGATTTATTCAAAGAACGAGGGAGACCATGCTTGCCACGTACGTGAGGTATTGAAGATCCTGAGGAAAGAGAAACTTTATGCTAAGTTCTCCAAATGCGCTTTCTGGTTACGAGAGGTACAGTTTCTGGGCCACGTGGTGAACCCAGAAGGCATTATGGTAGATCCAGCTAAAGTTGAAACGATTATGAAATGGAGTCCTCCGAAGTCACCGACAGAAGTACGTAGTTTTCTTGGTTTGGCTGGCTATTATCGGAGATTTATTCAGGACTTCTCCAAGATAGCGACGCCACTGACGAAGCTCACGAAGAAAGACGTAAAGTACGAATGGGGTCCAAACCAAGAACAAGCGTTTTCAGTGCTAAAGGAGAAACTTACCCAAGCTCCTGTTCTAGCACTGCCGGATGGAAATGATGATCTTGTTGTGTATGCCGACGCGTCACGACAAGGGTTGGGATGCGTACTCATGCAAAGGGGAAGGGTAATAGCTTATGCTTAACGCCAGCTAAAGATTCATGAAGCTAACTACCCGACCCATGATCTTGAACTCGCTGCAGTGGTGTTTGCATTGAAAATATGGAGGCACTATTTGTATGGAGTAAGAAGTACCATCTATACCGACCACAAGAGTTTGAAGTATTTCTTCGAGCAAAAGGATTTGAACATGAGGCAGAGACGATGGCTTGAGCTGCTAAAGGATTATGATTGTGATATTCTATATCACCTGGGAAAGGCCAATGTGGTGGCGGATGCTTTGAGTCGCAAGACTGATCATCCTACCATACGAGTAAAATCGTATAGTTTGGTAATAACGCCAGACTTTCTGAACGAGCTCAAGCAGGCGCAACAGGAGGGATTGAAAGAAGAGAATGTTGGTTTTGAACGTGTCTTCGACCAAGCTAAGAACTTGGAAGACAATGACCACGGGATAAAGATACGATTCGGTCGGATGTGGGTACCCAGAAATGGGGACATTCGGTCGAGGATTTTAGATGAAGCCCACAAATCACGTTATTCTGTGCATCCCGGTGCGACAAAGATGTATCAAGACCTTTAGAAAGATTATTGGTGGTCAGGCATGAAGTTTAATGTGATGCAGTATGTGAATAGGTGCCTTACTTGTGCGCAAGTGAAGGCTGAACATCAGAAGCCCTACGGATATGTGCAACCTCTAGAGGTACCGGAATGGAAATGGGAACACATCACCATGGATTTCATCACCAAGCTACCAAAGACAGCTAAGCGGCATGATACCATATGGGTGATTGTGGACCGACTGACGAAGAGTGCACACTTCCTCCCTATCAGGGAAACGTATACATCCGAAAGGTTGTCTGAGTTGTTCGTGAAAGAGATTGTGACTAGACATGGAGTTCCTGTCTCTATTGTGTCAGATCGGGATACGAGGTTTACTTCCAGATTCTGGAAGCAGTTTCATGATGCCATGGGAACGAGGTTAAATATCAGTACCGCCTATCACCCTCAGACTGATGGACAGTTAGAAAGGACTATCCAAACGTTGGAGGATATGCTTAGGGCATGCGTTATCGATTTTGGAGGGAGCTGGGATGACCACTTGCCATTGGTGGAGTTTTCTTATAACAACAGCTACCACTCCAGCATCGGAATGCCCCCATATGAGGCGTTGTACGGAAGACGATGTAGAACCCCGGTGTGCTGGGGTGAAGTTGGACAGAAAGAAATGGAAAACAAGGCTGTAGTGATTGATATGGCAGAGAAGCTACGGGTGATAAAAGCACAAATGAAAGCCGCACAAGATCGCCAAAAGTCTTACGCTGACAAGCGTCGGAGACCGATCGAGTTTGATGTGGGCGATCGAGTGTTGCTGAAGGTATCACCATGGAAGGGAATCATTAGATTCAGAAAGAGGGGAAAGTTGAGTCCGAGGTACATCGGACCGTTTCAAATAAAGGAAAGGGTAGGGAAAGTCGCGTATCGACTGGACCTACCAGAGGAGCTGAACGGGATTCATCCTACCTTCCACGTGTCATATCTTAGGAAGTGTCTGGCAGACGAGCAAGCACATGTTCCTTTAGACGACATTGGGGTAGATGACCGACTGAACTACATCGAAGAACCAGTTGCCATTGTGGATATGAAGGGAAGCAACTACGGAATAAAACGGTTCGTCAAGTAAGAGTTCAGTGGAAGCATCGTAAGGGTTCAGACACGACATGGGAGACGGAAGATGAAATGAGGAGGTTGTATCCTCATTTGTTCGATGTGTAACGAGGCAGGTTTCGGGACGAAACCTATTGTAAGGAGGGGAGACTTGTAACACCCCAAATTTTCTAATACAAGTTATTTGAACTTACGAATGCATAACGAACGATTAACTTGCTAGAAAAAGGGACAAAAAATAACTAAGTTTAGGCCTCGAAGTTGTGTACTCGAAATGGGATTTCGAGTACAGTAGTTCTCGAAAAACCATAGTATTCGAAATTTACAATTTCGGGTACAGGACACTGCCTATAGATAGTAGGGCCTTGGGAAACGTGCTACCCTTTGGCTAGAAGCACGTTCTCTCTCGAGTACACGAAGTCGGGACCAAGAAACTTCAAGGATCGAGCTTTGGTTGATCAAACGTACGAGGATACACACGAGAATCTACAGGAGTGATCCTTTAACCTCAAGTAAGTGATCCAAACTGAAAAGTTCGGATTTTTATACAAAAGTTAGGATGGTTAAACAAAGAGTGAACTTATGCATAAAGCTCACACCTTTATGCCTAAAGTTCGTAACTTTGAGGTTCCGATACGTTGGTAACAACCTAAGGAACCTAGAACTAGCTCCCCAAAGCCTTAGATGAATTTTCTAAGATGTTTTATGAGGAAATGATGCGTACACGAAATCATGAACAGAGGGTACTCGAAATCATACATGTTATTTCGAGTACAATAGATATTTCGAGTACATGGCATTTCGGGTACAAGGGCCATTTCGTGTACACATGCTACTTCGAATACACTGGGTATTTCGAATACACTAGTTATTTCGAATATAGATGATGGTTCCAAGCACCAGCCATTTCGTGAACTCTGTAATTTCGTGTACATGGGAACCTAATGGACTTCAAGTGTTTCGAATACTTAGCTAAGTTTCGAGAACTTGGAATTTAGTAAGGGGGACTACTAGGCTATGAGGACTTGAATAAATTCTACGTCTAAGAACGGGAAGTAATGAGATGATGTAACTGATGTAGGTTCCTTGAGTCCTAGCTAAGGAGTTCGGCTAAGGAAAACAAGAGTCTACTATCAGGTGAGTTCTAGACGCCCTATTTACACTTACTGTTTTGGGCTGGCATACATGCTTATTGTTATGTTATGTGAATATGTTATGATGATTTATGAATGATGTTATGCCATGATGATGTATGTATGAATATGTATTACACATGATGAAATGTGCCTGGGAATATGCTAAGGTATGATATGTGCATGGTAAATGAGTCATGATGACATAACATGTTAATGAGAGCATGCATTATGATGTTAACTAAGACAATAGTTAATAGATGCTATGACGAGGTCCTAGAATACTAGGATGCATGAATGTTGAATGATGATTATATGCTAGCCTGATATGAAAATATGAGGCCATGATGTATGAATGAGGAAATGACGCTAGCATTACATGATGCCATGATGTATGATAATATGCTATGATGCTTCCATGCTATGTATGTGATGATAGAATGTTATGATGAATTCCTATACAGGTTATAGGATATGTATGCATGATGTACTAGTACCAGCACTAGTAAGTATGGACGATGACCTGAACATATCAGGATATGAACAGCCGATCGGGCTATAAACACAGAGCCGATCGGGCTATAAACATGGTAAGAGCCGATCGGGCTATAAACATGGTAAGAGCCGATCGGGCTATAAACACGGAGCCGATCGGGCTATAAACATGGTAAGAGCCGATCGGGCTATAAACATGGTAAGAGTCGATCGGACTTTAAACATGGAGCCTTGTGCCGGCATAAGCCCACTGCTCATGTTGATGAGAGTGGTTTGATGATGACGATGGTTATATGGCTACGATGATGACATGGTTATGTGTTATGGTTTATGTGTATGATATAACGCTTTCATGTTAAAATGTTTAACTCACTAAACGGTTATGATATTTTATGAAAACTAGAACTCACCAGCGTAAGCTGACTTGATTTAGCATGTATGTCAGGTTAAAGCTATGATAAGAGAAGGCATGGAGCTCGGGCATCAACTCAGACGATCCGTCGGTTTTGGCAATTCGAAATGATTTTGATACAGATACTTTATTAAATTCTGTTTATCAACTATGTTTACATTTCCGCTGCATGATTATGAAAGTTTTTAGTTTAAGAGCTATGTGTTATGATGAAAACCAACCTCTGCGAGGTGCCCGGTTTCGGGGCCTCACAAAGAGCTTCTAGACAAAGGTTTCATTAGACCGAGTTTCTCTCCCTGGGGAGCTTCGATTCTCTTTGTCAAGAAGAAAGATGGTTCATTTCGTATGTGCATCGACTATCCTGAGTTAAACAAGTTGACAGTCAAGAACAGATATCCTCTACCTAGGATCGATGATTTGTTTGATCAATAACAGGGAGAGACTTGTTTTTCTAAAATTGATCTACGATCCGGGTATCACCAACTCAAAGTAAACGATGAGGATATACCAAAGACTGCTTTTAGGACTCTATATGGACACTACGAGTTCGTGGTTATGCCATTTGGACTGACCAATGCACCAGCAGTGTTCATGGACCTGATGAATCAAGTCTACAGGCCATACATAGATCAGTTTGTTATCGTTTTCATTGATGATATACTGATTTATTCCAAGACGGAGCAAGAACAATGGGATCATTTGAGGAAGGTCTTAGAACTGCTAAGAATTGAACAGCTGTACGCTAAATTCTCTAAATGCGAATTTTGGCTAAAGGAAGTTCATTTCTTAGGTCACGTTATAAATAGAGATGGGATACATGTAGATCCAGCGAAGATTGAGGCAATTAAGAACTGGACTACCCCATTTACTCCAACAGAGATTCGTTCATTTCTGGGTTTGGCAGGTTACTACAGAAGGTTCATCGCGACCTTTTCAAAGATCGCCTTGCCACTTACCACTCTGACTCAGAAAAGTCAAGCTTTCATATGGGGACAGAAACAAGAAGATGCATTCCAACTTCTTAAACATAAGTTATGCAACTCCCTGTCCTTAGTCTTCCAGAAGGCAGTACTGATTTTATTGTCTACTGTGATGCTTCAAACCTTGGACTCGGTTGTGTACTTATGCAATGGGACAACGTGATTGCATATGCTTCAAGACAACTTAAGGTTCACGAGAAGAATTATACTACTCGTGACCTTAAGTTAGGGGCTGTGGTCTTTGCATTGAAGATATGGAGGCACTACCTTTATGGTACTAATGTGTCATCTATACGGATCACAAAAGTCTGCAACACATTCTCAATCAGAAGGAACTCAACATGAGACAACGGCGTTGGTTGAGTTTCTTCTAACTCATTATGACTGTGAGATTCGTTACCACCCGGGTAAAGCCAATGTGGTGGCGGATGCTCTTAGTCGTAAGGAACCAGTCAAGCCAATTAGGGTAAGAGCCACGGAGATCAAACACAACCAAACTTGAAAGATCTGATTCGTATTGCACAACAACAAGTAGTGATCGACAATCAACTGAAGGCAGACTTAGACTGCGGAGTTGAGGGTAAACTAGAACCTCGAGCTGATGCGGTTTATACTCACAAACGGCCGCATGTGGATTCCAAGTCAGAAGAATTGCACACTCATATGTGATGAGGCTCATAAGTCGCGATACTCCGTTCATCCAGGAGCCGATAAGATGTACCAGACTTGAAGACATCTTACTGGTGGCCCGAAATGAAGAAAGACGTAGCATTGTACGTGGGAGAATGTCTAACGTGTTCCAAAGTCAAGGCAGAACATCAGAAACCTTCGGGACTTCTGCAGCACCTGAAATTCCTCAATGGAAATGGGAGCAAATTTCCATGGATTTCATCACCAAGTTGCCGAGAACTCCGCGGGGTTACGATTCAATTGGGTGATCGTCGATCGACTCACCAAATCTGCTCATTTTCTTCTCCGATCGAGAGGATTACAAAATGGAGAAGTTAGCTGCTGCTTGTACATCAACGAAATCATTGCTCGTCATGGTACCCCAACATCAATCATTTCTGATCGTGATAGTCGTTTCACTTCTCGCTTTTTGCAAACATTGCAAGGGGCTTTGGGAACCCGTGTTAATCATAGCACAACGTATCATCCCCCAAACCGATGGTCAAAGAGAAAGAACTATCCAAACACTCGAGGACGTGCTTCGTTCTTGTGTGATTGACTTCGGTGGGATTTGGGTACTCATCTTCCACTCATCGAGTTTTCGTACAATACAGCTACCATACAAGCATTCAATGTGAGCCATTCGAAGCTTTATATGGTAGGAAGTGCCGATCACCGTCTGTGGACCGAGGTTGGTGACTCACAGGTCGTAGGACCTGAACTCATTCAAGAAACAACAGACAAGATCACAATCATTCAATCAAGGCTTAAGGCCGCAAGGGATCGGCAAAAGAGTTATGCTGATCGACGTCAGTAACCGCTTGAGTTTCAAGTTGGTGACCGAGTCTTACTCAAGGTTTCTCCCCAAAGGCGTTGTCCGATTGGGAAGAAAGCGAAACTTGCACCAAGGTACGTTGGACCTTTTGAAATCCTGGAAAGGATTGGTCCCATAGCCTACAAACTCAAACTTTCGGTGGAGCTAAGCAATGTTCACGATACATTTCATGTATCGAATCTTAAGAAATGCTTGGCAGATCATGATGTTCAAATTCCACTTGAAGACATTCAGATTCAAAACAACATGCAATTCATAGAAAGTCCGGTTGAAATCATGGATTATGGAGTCAAGAAACTCAAACGTAGCCATATTCCAATCGTAAAGGTACGATTGGAGGGCAAACGCGGTGCTGAGTTCACCTGGGAATGTGAAGACCAGTGAAGCTTAAGTATCCTCATCTTTTTACAGTACCTTCGGCTAGTTAATTTCGGGACGAAATTCCTTAACTAGGGGAGACTGTAACATCTGTGCATTTAGTCATGGTAGTCGTAAACAGTGATAAAACAATGTACTTATATTCAATCAGTCAATGTGATTCATGTGTTCATGATTGTGTTTGTGTGTTATAGGATCTTATTCAATTGGGAACAAGTATGTATTATTATTTACAGTCGATTACGCTAGACAAGAACAGTATTGTATTATATCGAAACAGTGGCGGGCTGGCGTAGATAAGGCAGTTAGCTGGACTCTGGGTATGCCCTATACATATACTGCGTTCGGTATAATGGTATAGTGTTAGTGTGTAGTGTTGTGACGAATAGTATGACAAAGAATTAATTAAAACAAGAATCGTAATGCGTAAGCGAGACTGAGTATAGT